>JASANB010000934.1:0-75251 GCA_030248155.1 Sabatieria punctata | reverse complement strand
GAAATAAACTAGCTATTTATTTGGTAGGCGGCGCTATGTCCAAAATTAACTTGCTAGGAATTTGCTATTTGCTACCCGATTTCGCCCAAAAAATAAATTAACTTGCTATTTGTTATTAACTTGCTGGGAAACAGTAGTCCTGTCCTGGATTTACAAATTAAAAAATTCAGAATTTGAAAAGTCTCAGTTGAGATTTTCTTTGCAAGCTGAGTTTAGAGTCTCAAGCCATTCATCTCCATTCTGTAAGTGGAAAGAGGAAGCTTTGATCTCTGTAAAGTACAGATTTACAGTATAAACTGCCTCAATTAAATCAAGGGATTTTTTATTTTTAGTTTGATGAAAAATTAGCAAAAACTATCTTAACACAGAAATCCAGTCTGTTTGGCTGTTTTGGGATGTTCATTGTGCCAGTTTAGTTTGAACAATTGTGCTAAAAACTCCAGATATTTATGAAGCAATGAGGTGCTCACAGAAATTCGCAATTCGCTAAACAAACTCTTTCATTTTTGCTCAGCTCAAAATCAAAAATCGGTCAAACTGGCCCTCTTTGAAATTTGTACTGTTTGGACGAGTACTTTCTGGATTTCTCCGCGCCAAATAGATAAAACAGCTATTTGAATAGTTTAAAGTTCTTCAGAACATAAGTACAACAGCACAAAAAGTCAGCGACACCTTTGACAAAAAATATGCAAACTAAAAATATGCAAAATTTTGATATCAGGGTCAATTTGCATATGACTATTGCATATTGGAATTTTGCATGCATATGATATTGCATATGCATATATGCATGCCAAAAACCATGCATATATGCATTGTTTGATATTGCATATTGCATATATGCGTCCAACCGTAGTCGGTACCATAAACGGCGTTAAGTGCCTGACTGTTATACAGTATCTGTCAATCTTATCTTTGCTGATTATTTTATCAAGCGCCAAAAGTTATTAAGGCGGATTTACACGTTTGCCACCCGGATGGCACTGGCATTTTCTAATCGCTAACAATTTAGACTTCGGCACACTGACAAAGTGCCACCTAAATGTTGATGCCAGTTGGTTTTTAAATGCATCTTCCAGTTGGCTTCAGTGGGAAGTCGTTGACCAGCAGAGCGGCATCATGACGGCCGCCCCGATTCCGTGAGCCCCTGGTTTGGGCCTGGTTGACCACATCTAGTCAGCCAAGACGGTCTCCGATCATCCTTCCCCAAGCATGCTTTACGCTGTTTGGTTTCCAGGTGCTTAGGCAGACCCAGTCGGTTCCCATTTAGCTACTTGCTGTCACCAGCTTTCCGTGGCCTGGTTCGGGCTTTATGCTGACGACCAACTCTTTGCAAAAAGAAACTTGCCCCGTCCAGTGGATGAGCGTGCCAGCACGCGCACACAGTGGCGTATCCAGGATTTCGGAAAGGTGGGTGTAAACAACCCAACCAGGGTAAGAAAGTTTAGCAAAATTTGCCTTTAAAAACGCATTTAAAAGGCATTCTGAGCACAAAATAGACAGTTTTGGCACATAATTCTTTAGTTACGCTTATTTTTGACAGACTTTCTCTTCCTACCTCCACCGCAAAGGGGGGGTGTACCCACCCTACACCCCCTGGATACGCCACTCTGTTGATAACTACATGTATATCAAATCAAAACTAATTGGTTACTGGGTTTACTAATTGTCTGGTGCCTTTAAACAGGGTTTTATTTATTTATTTATTTGGCGCTTTACCCACCACCAAGAACATCCAATGCAAGCACAGGCACTAATGTTACAAAACATGTAAATACATTGTACATTATATCAATATATTACAGTAGATTGGTATATTACTATACTAAAACTAGTAATCAGACTAATAAACATAATTCTAGAAATCTATTTTATAAACTCAAAATACAGTAAAAATAAAATATTGGAAGGCACTATGCAGTTACGATTACAGAGACAAAAATTTAAAGTATAAACATACACGTGCATAATAGCAACGATATACAAGCGATACAAGAACGCAAACATTTGTGTACATTATGCGTGGTTAATGGCTTAGTAGACTTTCTTGTTGGTCTTGTTTCGTAAATATACCTACTTGCATATTATTACGTCTATGTGTGATTGTACATTAAGAAAAAATGTGTTCTTTAAAAAGCCAAAAGGAAAATCAGGAAAAAGCCTGACAAAGGCTTTACTTCGTATTATTGTGTGTACGAAGTTTCGTTCGTTGTCAACAGTGGCGCTGCTGCCGGAGCAATACTGCGCTAGGCTGGCTGTGGCGTGTGAGGTGAACGACTGATCGGAAATCGATATGGGTTTTCGACAGCGAAACCCGATGCGACGCTGTAGCGGAAAATGCTCACCCAAATATTCGAGTTTATTAAACAGCTCTGGTTCCTCTGCAAGCGGGAAAATCTTTCGCCTTTTACTAAAGATTTCCGTGCAGAGGAGCAGTTTATGAGTATCTATTTTATTTTTGGGAACTCCGTTTCGGTGGAGTTAAATTCCTGTCTGTTTATTATTAGTATACTGTACCGAAAATAGGTGTTTTTATATCCACCGAATAAGTAGCCATACTGACCGATTCATGAGTATTGTTAGAAATACAGTCCCGCTCAAAAGTAACGTCTTATTCACGCGTGTTCACGCGGTAATGCGTGAACGCGTGAATTGGTAAGTTGCGATATTTTTGGTGCGTGAATGCGTGAAAAACCAAATACCACTGAAAATTCTCTAGTATTTCTAATGATAAGCACCACACTATGTCACAGAAAACAGTAATATACATAAACGAAAAAACGAAACTATTTAAGAGTTGGTCCACCGTCCTTGTCAATCACTTCTAGGAGCATATTTTCCACAGTGTGGCTAGCTCTGCTGACAACCTTAGCACTTCTGAGAGCGATACTCGTCCTGACGAGACTGTGATGCAAATTCGGTTGAAAGCAAATTCACGAGCAAATTTTGCGAAAATGCTTGCTCAGGCTGTTTTCCGTGACCCTCCGGGTTTATCCACAAGTGTGCACGAAACCAAGACCCTGACAAAATCGGCTTCATCAAACAACAGGTGCTGCGCCATTTTCCTCCAAGTGCGAGTGAAAAAGACATTGGTCTGAATGTATTTCCGCTATTGACGGCTACCGAAGAGGAATTCACAGCCAGCTGAAGGAAGGCCGCCAGTACCGATATTCTGAGCTAGACCTCTACCTCATGATCTTGCCGAAAAACGGTTCTTAGATTGATTTTTACTTACAATTTTTGACTTAAATGACTTTGTTCTGCTGTTGACTTCTATATTTTGCCTCACTTCTCAAATTTTCTACCTCAAATAATGGGCTTTCTTCCACGTAAAAAAGTACAAACGAGGCATTCACGCATTCACGCAAGCAACACTATTAATTCACGCGTTCACGCGTGAACACGCATTCACGCGTGAAATAAGACGTTACTTTTGAGCGGGACTGTACCAATGCCAGGTATAGCGCCTACTTCCCCAAATACCTGGGTATTTCAGATTTGGTATTTTTGTAGATTTCAAGCTGCGGAAAGGTCTGTCTGATGATGCAATATTGCCTGCACTGTACGTGTACAAAATTGCAACCGAAAATTAGAATATTTTAGGTTTACCTTTCCGTAAATAAGCCCATGACCTTATTTTTGTTTTCAACATTTTTGTGCCTGGGGTGGAAATTGGCAGTTTTTGCATGTAAAATGCGTGAAAACAGTCAAAAACATTAAAAAAAAGGCAGATGGATGGGAAAATCGAAATAGTGAATGCCAAATGCAATGATGATATTAGCATGATCATAATTCATTGACAAGCAGCACTGAACACTGCATTTGCCTATGGTCCCTACATGTAGCAGGTCGTCCGCCGAAGAGGGACGGGGGTTGCGGGTCTGGCGCCGGCCTAAATTCTAGGGAGGAGTTGAGTACTCAAAACATTGCAATTTTTTCGGCTAAAAATCGTAAAAATCGCTAATTTGGGCTGAAGTACAGGCGCTGCTTTACAGGCGTTTTTAGCAATTTTAGCGTCTGAAATTCTAAAAAATCGCAAAAATTTGCTCAACAAATTACTTGCCAGCAAAATCGGAGGGGGTTGGGAAAATCGTCTCGGGGGCCCCGATCGGGGGTCTGCTGGCCTAAGACAGCCCAGCCTAAGACAGGCAGACCACCCCGGAGCCCGGATGTTACATGTATGCTATGTTCTATTGCATTTGACTGAAAAAAGGCGGGAAAAACTGAAGTTTCGATGAATAAGACCATGGATCATCTTTTCGGTTTCAATCTAGAGTTCCAAATAGTGCCAAAACCTAAAACAAGCTTATTTACGAAAAAACAAGTATAGGGTGTCTCAAAAAATGATCACATTTCTTTTTACTGCCATTTCCGCAAATTTTGACCAAATAGGCTGAAATTTGGCTTATAGGTGCCAAAAGTCGGGGAATTTTATGTGTTAAAGTTTGGTGCACTAGGCTTGACTCTTTCACGAGAAATTTCAAAAAAAGTGAAATTTGTTAAATCAATAGTGAAAGCAGATCGCGGAAAAATGGTCACATTTATTTTCACTGCTATTTCCGCAAATTTCGACCAAATAGGCTGAAATTTGGACTATAGGTGCTAAAATTCGGGGAATTTTATGTGTTAAAGTTTGGTGCACTAGCCTTGACTAATTCTCGAGAAATTTCAAAAAAAGGTGAAATTTGGTAATTTCAATAGCGAAAGCCGGTCACCGAAAAAACGTTACATTACATTATCGCCTAAACTCTAACGATAGCGTTGGAGTTCGTGCGTCAACTTTTTACACAGGAATTACCCTGAACTTCTGCGTTTACACTCCAAATTTCATCCAATTCCAACAAAAATTAGGAAGCATACAGGAAAAGGAAATGTTTCCATTTTTCGGTGACCGGCTTTCACTATTGATTTAACAAATTTCACTTTTTTTAAATTTCTCGGGAATGAGTCAAGCCTAGTGCACCAAACTTTAACACATAAAATTGCCCGAATTTTGGCACCTATGTTCCAAATTTCAGCCTATTTGGTCAAAATTTGCGGAAATGGCCGTAAAAAGAAATGTGATCATTTTTTTCGGTGACCGGCTTTCACTATTGAAATTACCAAATTTCACTTTTTTTTGAAATTTCTCGGGAATCAGTCAAGCCTAGTGCACCAAACTTTAACACATAAAATTCCCCGAATTTTGACACCTATGATCCAAATTTCAGCCTATTTGGTCAAAATTTGCGGAAATGGCAGTAAAAAGAAATGTGATCATTTTTTTTTAGACATCCTGTATGTATTTTTATTTCCGGGTTTGGCGGGAGTCCCTAAACTGTCCCAGGGGTGAGGGAGTTGCATTTTCAGCAAGGCTGTACGTACATACAGTACATGTAGGCAGACATGGGCAAGGGGGTTGAGGGGGGTTGGCCCCCCTCAGGCTCTGACCTACAGAAGGGGCTTCCAAAAACGCCGATTTCTCTTAAATATCAGCAGTGGAAACGCCAAATTCGGTTCCCAAAGGCTTTACAAGCGAGTTTTAGGCTAAAAATTAGTGATTTCTGAGCCAGTTTGTTAGTACTGAATTTCAGATTTAGTGACTACAAATTGACTACAAAATACCTTTTTAATTTGTGAATTATTAGTCAGCAAATTCTGGAATTTATTTGGGTATATCATACACATTAGCCATTTAGAAGCGGAAATGGTGCTATTTTATCGGTGGGTTTTTGTTAATTGAGCTTTTTCACTAATTTTGACAACTTTTTTGTCATTCAAAAGCAATTTTCCTGTTATACTGTGGAATATTTATTGAATTTCTGACTGTTTGTAAAAAAAGCAAAGTGCAAGTTTGTTTGTTTCTTGATGAACAAAACACAATATATGTAGGTAGAATAATAACGAAAATATGAAGTTATAAACAAGAAAACCGTGTATTTTGAAGCTAATCCTAAATTTAAAACTTTCGTAGTAGAAATTATCAGGCATTTTTGACATCACACATAGTAGAAAAATCTTTATAGACCGAAAATGACCAACAAACCGCCGTGAAGCGCAAACACGCTTCACTTGATAATACAAGCGATCCAACACGATCAGAACGTAGAAAACACGATCAGAAACTCAGAATCACGCACTAAACATACATAGCATTTTGGAAGTGTTACTTGTGTTTTGGAACGAAATTCTGTAAGAGCCGCTTGAAAAATCCTGGCTGCTTCTTCTGCAGGCTGACGGGGTTCTGCACGAGATCTTGCACAGTTTCGTTGTACGCTTCCCGGTTCTGTCTGTACAGTTTGGTGGCCGCATCTAGATTGGCAGCAGTTTCGGGGTTGGGGTCTGTGAGCAGCGCCTGAATGCTGAGCAACACTGATGTGACGTCATACGTGGCCACCCATTTATCAGCAAGGACGTCCAGCCCAATGGACGCCCACTCTTTCTGCGCTGTTTATTTTACATTGTACTAACATGTTGTCTTGCTTGGGCGACAAAATAAATAAATAAAAATGGCGCCGTCAGCGCAGACGTTCGGGTGGAACATGACCGTGGTGAATTTGACCTGAAACTGTGTAAGCCAGGATTAGTTAAGAAAGGAGCTGAGCAATACTTTTGGCGGCTTGAAAGGGTATTCGCTGGGAAATTCCATGGAGAGATTGAAGACGCCCCGTTCGAACGGCGTGTCCACTGGTCCTTCGATTCTTGCCTCCCACTTGTCCAGACGACTCATCTTCAGTGGTCGGGCACTGACTCCTAGTGGCTTTTCTGTCTGCAGTCGTTCCAGGTCAAGCATCAGTCTGCGGGCGAACTGTGGATTCGAACCAGATGACATTGTGCACGCGGCACACAACACGACACAACACAACACAACACAACACACACAGCAATGCACACAATCGTCTAAGCGCAACACCGGTTGTCATATGTAAATATTTGTCTCTGATATAGTCTTCTCTCTAGATACAAAACTATGGTAGGTACGCTAATTTGAATTTTTATGCGTAACCATACTGTACAAATTGCCTGCTCATACGTCATACGTAGTACTGTTAATAGTCAGGTACAGGTCATCCGCCGAATGGGAGGGGGTTGCGGGGTCTGGTGCCGGCCGGGGGTAGACCTACGTATTTCTTTTACAAATTTTAGATTGTAGTCGTAGTTAGTAAAGCGTATTCTACTTAAGCTTGTAATCTCTGAAAACAGCTCCGTTTGAATCCAAATCCATTTCAAATTGACAAAACATGAGCTACAGTATCAAACACGCTGAGGGCCGGTCTTCGTGAAATTAAGAACAGCCGCCCTATTTTCCGCCATTGTTTTTTCGGAGGAAAAAAATAAACGACGAAGATAGCGAACATAAAAAATGCAAAAGAACAAGCAGAATACGTATTTTAGGAAGGCGACGTATTACCTTAGGGATCCATTGAAGCTTAGCTGCTCTTATTACCTAACCACTCCTTTCTCTCTCTCCCACTCTGCAGTGCTGGCGCCAACCGAAGTGAAGAAACGAATAAAAATAATAAAAAGAAGAGTTGTTAGCCAGCTTAGCACCTTCCACGCACAAAATTACTTTTTGACTGTGTGTATTATGCGAATGCAATAATTCCTTCCTGAACCGGCTCGATTCCTCTGATTGAATCCGATAAAAAAGATTTTCCTTTTTTGTCTTTATTTTTCTCTCCAGCATTGAGCGCTGCGTAAGATCGGCGGCGTAGTTTGCGTACCTTACCGTAGTTTACGTGGCCTTATCTTTCGCGTTGAGATAATAAACCATGATGGCCCACCAAATGATCAAAGACAGAGTGGCGTTCAGAGATTACAAGCTTTGCGCACATGGGCTTTAGTCTCTAGAAATCGGTAGTCAATTTGTAGTCAGCAAAATTTTGAATAAATTTACCAAATTTTCAAGTTTAGGATATAAAACAAGAATTTGAAAATCTAAAATAGTGAACGAAACAAGGGAGAGATGGACATTTAAGGAATTGACTACTATACTAACCACTAATTTTTGGGGTTTTATGACGTCATCAAGACTACAAATTGACTACGACTACATATTCAGATTACGGTTGGACGCATTATGCAATATGCAATAATCAAACAATGCATACATGCATGGTTTTTGGCATGCATATATGCATATGCAATAGCATATGCATGCAAAATTTCAATATGCAATAGTCATATGTAAATTGACCCTGGGCGCACAGTGGCTTTGCGGCCTAAACCACTACACCAAGTGACTAATGAACTTTATAAAGTGCCAGTATAAGAAGTTTTAAAGGTAGGTCAGCACACAAACAAACACCATTAATCAATGCTTGTACAAGGTACCAACTAAAGAAAAGCAACAGTTATCAAGCTTCAGTGAGATTATGAGACGTGCCGTTGCCGACGTGACACCCGTTCAGACAGACGATACTGTAGTTGAGGGCGGAGGCGAAGCTGAGCCACAGAAGATAGGGCACCATCAACGCCGATGCCAGCTTAGAGACTGGAGCAAATGTCACTATACAAGCCAGCACCAAGCCCCACATGGCAGTTATGCTCATCAACGCCTGAAATGTACGTAAGTCTTAAAGCAGACAGGAAATTCTGTACGGTGGCTGGGAAACTGATCAAATTCTCAGCAAAACAGTTACAACTAGCTTAAGTAAGTTCTACAATACAATTGTGCGTATCAAAATCGAATCAATTCTGACATGGTGCAAACGGGGCACTCACAGCGGTAGGGAGTCCGAATCCGAAGAACAAAGGGGTCCAGGTCCAGTTTATCAAGAGTTGCAGGACGTAGAGCAGGAGAGGCGGTACGGTGATTAGGTTCAGTCCGTCTCCAACTTTCCAGACCAGGAAGGAAGCAAAGCCCATGGCCAGGTAGAGCAGCGACCAGACCGGACTGAACAGCCAGGACGGAGGGGCCCAGTCCGGCTTGGAGATTTCGCCTCTCTGAAACTTGCTGATAAGCCAGATAATTGCCTTTATTTACCGTTTACTTCTTCTGTAAGCTTACAACTACGTACGTACCGGTATGTATTAGAGTAGAGACAATTTTGTCACATGCATATGTAGCAGTAAAATCCGCCCACTGCGGGGTGTTATATTTACTAACAGCCAGTAAAAGCCCACCGACTTTCGCACGTCCGCGGAGTTTTACTGGCTGCCAGTAAAAGCCCGCATTTGCACGGTCGCGTGCCACGCAGCTCATTTACAGCCGGGCTAACAATCACGCTTCTGAGGTTTAGCATGAGGCTCAGGGGCACTCAAGCCTAGGCTTATGTAGCTTAAGCTAAGTGATCATTCTCTTTTTTTAAGTAAGGCATTCGCTCAAGCTTCGGCTTATACTGAAGCATAGGTTCAAGCTTAGAATTATAGGAAACCATACATGTACGTACTAGAGGGGTTGGGGCAGACATAGGTAAAAGGGGCTGAGGCGGTTGTTGACCCCCTCAGGCTCTGACCTACCCCCCTCAGGCTGCCGCTACCCCTTCACGAATTTTTAGGAAGAATTTTGTATAGAAAATTATGATAAGAGCATGCCTAGAATAGGTGTAAATGAGCTCAGAATAGCTTATTTTAACCAATTTTAGCAAAAAAACAAGCCAAAAAACCTTGATTTTAGCAAAAAAAAATCGGACTTCTTACCAGCCCCTCAACCCCGTATGAACCTACCCCCTATGAATTCGGAAATTTACCACCCGCTCAGCCGAAATGCTATCCCATGTCTGGTTAGGGGTTACCCCCTAGCTAGAAAGGCCACACCCCCCGGGACAGGACCCCGGACCCAAAAAATTACAAGTATGTACTAGTAGTGGCCACTGTACTAACAAACTGACTCAGAAATCACTATTTTTAGCTTAAAATTCGATTGAAAGACCTTTGGAAACCGAATTTGGCGTTTCCGTTTCTGATATTTAAGAGGAATCGGTGTTTTTTGGAAGCCCTTTTTATTTGTTTTTTGTTGGTTTTTAGCTCTATAACGCTATTTGACAGACCAAAATAGCGATTTAAAGCCTCCTTACTAAAAAAGTGCTACAAAACGCATTTCCAGGCGTTTTGGAGGCTTTTGGACCCCATCTGGGTGCAACCCCTGGACCCCCACCTGACCAAACCCCCTACCCCTCCCAGGTCGGCCCGGATCTGTTACACGTATAGTGAGATGATATTTTGGGCAAACTTTAGGATGCTTTAGTGAGATGATATTTTGGGCAAACTTTAGGATGCATGTACAGTGTACGTACTACGCGCGTACAGCATTTACGGCCGGGAATAATGAATGAGTTGTAAGGAACTGGTAGGAACATACCTTATACTTGCCGGTGTTGAAGCTGCGGGCACCGATAAAGCCGCCAATCAGCGGCAGTACTGTGAGAACCACCAAAAGAACCCATTCGTACCAGCGCATACTCCTAAACAATGTAGTACGCAGTAGTAGTGTACGCAGCACTTGAATAGATCGCAACTGCAACCTAATCATAAAATTAACAGGTCCGGGCCGGGGGAGGAGGTTTGCCTGCCATGGTCTAGGGGAGTTTTGGCCAGGGAGGGGTCCAAAATTTCAAAAAAAATCCAAAACGCTTGAAAATACGTTTACAGCACGCTTTTTATTTAATGAAAGGCTAAAAATCGCAAATTTTACGCACTCAAATAGCGTCTACGAGCTAAAATTAGCATAAAATGACAAACAGGGCATCTAAAACACCGATTCCTCTTAAGTATGAGCGGCGGAAGCGCCAAATTCGGTTACCAAAAGCCAGAAGCCGATTTTAAGCTCAAAATAATCATTTTTCAGCCAATCTGTTAGTACAGGGTGGGTGATTTACGGATCTATCACAGGTTTCGTAGCAAGACGAAACTGTGATAGACAAACGGCTCACCCTCTACTGGAGCTGTTTAGTCTAGTTTTGGGCCGGTTGATAAATTTGAATTTTAAAGCCAATTGCATATGTATGGCTACGATTAGTGATGCAACCGGGAGCGGAATACCGGGATTCGGGAAAACCGGGAAATGAGAATACCGGGAAATACCGAAAAATACCGGGAAATCAATCAAAACGGATGCAGCATAATAAAACATAAATGTTTTCAGCATCCGGTTTAGCTATTGATACCATTTCTAGTCGGTTTTCTCACGGATTTTCTCTCATAACGGGCTAAACTACAGTACACTGAGAGATCAGATTTACCTTGAATGGTTAGTGAGTTGGTTTGGCAGGCACCAGGCAGCTCGATGTCAATTGGACCGAAAGATTTGTGTAAGAATAGCCAATCAATGAGTGGCTTTGCTCAATTGAAGGTCTATTTATAAAGTTGGAAGCTTAGAACAAAAAGTTAATATAAAAATATTTGGAACAAAAGTAAAAGCTGCAAAACATGGCTGTTCACTCAAATTTAGCAAGTACAATTTTAGCAGTCATTTTATAACTTATTCACAAAGTTTTGCGTGCCGCTGGTAGTGGCAAAAGAAAGTTGGGTATACAGTAGATGTTACTGAAATACATAGTATCTGCAAAAAACTGTCAATACCGCTATAACATAAATTTCCCGGTATTAGAGAATATGAACCGGGATTAGAAACCGGGAGTGAAAATACCGGGAATTCCCGGTTCTTTGGGAAATACCGGATCCCGGCTGCATCACTAACTACGATACATCACAAAAACAAACGCACCGAGCAGTACGTAGCGGAGTATAGTTCTCGGCCATCTCGCTTAACCGGTCTATAAATAAGCAAGCGTTGCCAAGGCAACACAACGTTGCTGGGCACTTACTAATTACCTAATAAAAAATAACGCAACTGAAATTCTAACTACCGGTTAAAACCACTAAATAACACTACAAAAGTAGACGAACGTCGACCGAATGCGAACGGGTTGAACCAGCAGCCAAGACCAGTGAACAAACCAACTTTACTACATAAACCATGACAGAAGGGCTGTAGTAAACATAAACAATCGAGAGAGAAGGCACAGCCAATAATCGTAAAAAGATCAGTGAGTAAAAGTGCAAAACCAACCACAAAAACATCATAACATCACAGACACTAAATGACTGAAAATCTAGCAAGCTGCCGGACTGGCCCAAGCGTTTGAACCGGCACTGATACCCGAATCGTTGTCGTAAACCGGCACAGAAGGATGCACCTGCAAGATTTACTTACGCTCTTGTGAGAAATCTGCACTTCTTAGAGCAACCGTACCTTCGAGATGGGAACCAACAAAGGCTGGTCGGCGTTTGGCTCATACACCTCTTCATAGATTGGATTGGAGAAGCTCTCAGTGCTGGCCAAGCTGGGGCGACGACAGCGTTGCTCGTTGGACCTGAGCAGACTCTGTTCGCTGGCAACAACATGCACAGGGCGTCTCTTCAGAAACAGCACTGACGGCACTTGGATGGAGAAACGCGGGAACAGCGGTGGATGACCGGCCTTCCTACAAACCTTTCATCTTACGTACTACCGTACTTATCTAACAGGGGGTCCGAGGGGACTCCCCCACCCGACTTAGGCCAGACCCCGCCCATCAAGAGACGATTTTTCATTCCAACCCTCACTGATCGTTCTGACAAGCAATTTGCGAGTTTTTCAGAATTTCAAACACAAAAATTGCTAAAATCGCCTGTGAAACAGCGTCTTTTAGCCTGTGAAACAGCGTCTTTTAGCTGTGAGCTGAAATTAGCGACTTGTAGCCGAAAAATTCCGATATTTTGCGATCCTTAGAGTTTTTGAGCGCCGAACCTCCTTCCCTACAATTTGGGCTCACACCACGTTAACACCGTTTATGGTACTGGCACCATAGTACCGGTCCTAGACTAGTGGCACCGTTTGGTACCGATACAGGTACCACCATATATGGTGCTGGCACCATGGTACCGTCGTCACAATATGGCACTACCACAGTGGCTGAACGGGAGGGTGCCATGCCATATTATAATTATGGTGTCATAGATACCGGTACCATATTATTGTGAAAACCGGCTTACCCTCCCTGACAGCCCACAATACATACGTACTATACAGCACAAACCGTTCTGTACGTACTTGTGAACGTCAGTACGACGTATGTAGACGGCAACGCAGATGGCTGCCGTCAGAAGCAGAGCGAAGGCGATCAGCAAGGCAGTGAGCACACTGACTCCTGACGATTCGGAGGAAGTTACATTGGAGCTGTGGAGACCGTAGAGCCCCGAGATGGCTGCTACTTCCACTTCGCAATAGTCGCCGATCCAGCCGTCCGGACAACTGAAACACAACTTAACCACGGATTCGATAAGGCGTCTATTTTTTCAAATTTCTCTTAGATGGGCGTCTATTCGGGAGGGCTTTTAATTTTCAGGGTTGTATAGGGATGGGCGTCTATTCGGGAGGGCTTTTAATTTTCAGGGTTGTATAGGGTTAACTAAATTCTATGACCTTAGAAAGCGTTTTTGTAACAACTACAGTATTAGTCCATACAGAGGACACTCTTGAGCATCACTCATGACCAAGATCAAGGTTACCAGCTTCTACCGTTTTACCTCAAAACTCACTGTTAGGAATTTGACTAAAATAGAATGGGCTCAGAGTTGTAAAAAAATAAATTTTGAAGGCCAAAAAAACATATTTTTCAAAATTTTAGCTTGTAGGAGATGCAAGGATGCGTCAGAAGCAACTTTTAAGTACAAGATACTTTATTTCAAACATAGTGCTACAACCTGAAAGTCGATATCCTAACGGCAGCATTGCTCACAGAATGGCTGCTGCCCTTCAAAACCTATTTTTAGGCTTAGAATAAGCACGAATTGATAGAATTGCACTGCTAAAGTATTTCTGAGGCATACATGGGGCGCGCCGGGTTTGTCCGGCTCCAACTTGGGTTCGCGATCCCCCTAAGGACCCTACCCACCCACTCACCTGAAGCCGACTTTTGTTCCTGATCCCCACCTACGCACGACCCCCCCAAAATCAGTAGGTCCACCCCACAATTTTCAGATTTTGACTACCCAACCCGTCTCATGTATGATCTGAGGCTAAATTAAGCGATTTTCAAGAAATTTCCACAATACTTTGAACAAAATAACAATTTTTCGAAATGAGCTTTCATGAGCTTTTTAAAGGGGCTTCTATTTTTTCAAAGATGCTTGAGGATGCGTCTATTTGAGAGGACGTCTAATCGAGACTATCCGATCCGATCCGATGTGCGGGGGGCCTTACGGCCTGCGATCAGACTCGAGGTCCATTTCGCTTCCCCGTGATTCGTCATCTCGGACGTTGCCCTTCTTTCACTGCCAGCCACTCCTAGCCGTGCTGCTGGGTGCCGGTCACCAGGAGGGCGGCCGGCGTGTCGATGCTATGATGCTGACAGCTCCCGACGGCAGAGGGCTCCCCGGCATAGTTGGTTTCTCAGACAGCTTCTGACATCGTAGATGTTCTTCCCAACGCGGCATGCTTTGTGGAGCGGCTTCGGTGCAACGGCAGATCCAGTTGGTTCCCATTTTACCTACTCGCTGTAACCAGCTTTCGGTGGCCTGGGTGGAGCGTTGTGCCGACGACCAACTCTTTGCAGCAAGAAACTTGCCGCGCCGAGAGGATAAACCACTTCAACCGCTAGGGATGCAGGGGCCATCGTGACTCAGAGGCAGCGAGCTACCCACTGAGCCAAAGACGCGGCTAATCGAGACTATTCGGTAAATACCCAATCGTCAGAGTTCGATCTATTTGATTTGTTTTAGGAAGCCCATTTAGCCACAATCTACATAAAGTTACATTTTTTATAGTGGCCGGTATCCTAGCTCATCCGCCGATGGGGAGGAGGTTGGGTGTCTGAGCACAAATTCTAGGCGAGAGGGTCGGGTAGTAAAAACACTCAAACATCGCAATTTTGGTTTACAAATCGTTAAAAATCTCTTTTAGTTGGACTGAAATACAACTAAAAACTGCTGTTTTACACGCGATTTTAGCAATTTCAGTTTATGAAATTCAAAGAATTTGTAAAAATTCGCTGAAAAATTGCTTGCCAGTAAGATCGAAAAAATCGTCTCACAGGGGGGGTCTCTAATCGGGGGGGCCGACCTAAGTCGGGTTGGGGCAGACCACTCTGTTACATATGCCCAAAAAAGGGTCAAAAATTACTTGCCAGAAAGATCGGGGGTGGATAAAGTAGGGTGGGGGCAGACCCCCGGATCTCCCTATCCTGTTACATGGTTATGTGCCTAGGTAAGATAGTACGCCATACGCACAGCTCAGGACACCCCTCGTTCTTTTCTCAAGCGAGTATGGCGATTTTGTTGAGAAAGTATGCCGTATTGTATTCTGGTTTGTCACATAAGCGATAAGAAGGCTAGTGCTAACCAGTTATTAGGTGTACGTACGGAGAAAAGTAGAATAAGAAATAGAATAAATAAGCAGCAAAAACTTGCCTGCAGATCAACTGTTTGTGCAGGATAGCCTCCTGATCTACCACACACGTGCCTTGACCGCACGGATTTGCACTGAAGCAAACGTCAGTGAACGTGTCGAAGCACATAAGTGGAATCTGAAATCAAATCAGAAGTAAGAACTGCTTACAAAACAAACATACCAAAGACCTATCAACAGCCGTCTCATTGGCGACCGGGGCGCACCAGCTCTGGTCATCGGTCAGCGAATCTCCGGTGACCAACGAGTGGACACTCTGGTAGGCGTCGGGACAGAGACAGCTGTAGCCGGGACTGTCCGATTCCGGTCCAAGGTGGGTCAGTACGCACAAGTGACTGCAGTTGCTGGTGACGCAGGGGTTCCGTATGTTGGGGTCTTGGTAGGCCGGGTGTTGAATGGCCAGAGAGTTAGGCACCTTGCCGTAGGAGGCGATTATGGTGGCGTTATAATCTGAGCCACGCAGGTCCGTCAGGCGCACACTGTCAGTCGACCTGAACAAAATTCGTTTACATCTACTGTGTTTGAACCATTACAGACATTTCTCTAGCAAAGACGGTTGAATTTTATTTTGTCGCCCAACAGAGTGTTAGTGGGCAGCAGGATGCACAATGTTTGAGAACGGTGCACCCTTTCCTTTACTGAAGTAGGAGTAAGCCAGAAAGATCAGTTACCTTGTACCGGTACGGTACCCTTACGTTCTGACAATCTTTCGACAAGTTCCATAGTATCGAAACTGGCTATACAAATGAAGAAAGTAGTAAAAAAGCAATATACCAATCAGTCCAGAAAATACGTTGATTGAAGACGATCAGGTTTTTCGGGTGTCGATGGCTGTGACCACTGAAAATCGATTTCCTGAAAGCAAAACCAATCGGTACGATTCACTTAAGCAGTGTACCGGAGTTTTCCACTTAGTATCCATCCACATTTAATATCCCTTGGAATATTAAACGGAGCATTGTTCTGTTCAATCCTATGGGATATTATTTGACAGCAATACTTGCCAAAAATTGCAGTGATTTTTCTTAAAAAGCTACCAGACAACTCGCCACCTGGACAATTCACCGCCTGTAAAAAATTGGCCGCCGCTGCATAATAAACTTGTGTCATGCCTTTAAGTGTGCTTGACCTGTGCTGCTGGTTGCCGGTACACAGCTAACCGTAGTGCAATTAGGCTAGCCGAATACCTGGAGGCGGTGGCCAAATATCTGGACTGGATGAAACAGCAGTGACATTGGGCAACCACACTCAGTGCGGTACAACTCATTGAGGAAATACAAACTTAGCACGTTTTTCTTACAGCGGCGCGGCGGCAAGTTTTTTACTGGGGGCGTGTTGTCCGTGGCGAATTGTCCGGTGGGAGTTGCCGTGGTGAGTTGACCGGCAACGAGTCGGCGGTGACGAATTGTTCGGCTCCCCTCAACGCATTAATGAATCAACTACTCGCCTCTAGGTTTCAGAACCCCGACAACCTTTCAGACAAAATGTTAGCCGGCACGGCAGCTACAGATGAAAACAACGACAAACCGTTTCAAAGAAAAGATGTGGATCCTTTCGATCAGTGTCAGCTCAGCGTCGATGAAGTAGAGGTGATCGGTGACGTAGTCAACCGCCAGACCGGCCGGCGAGACCAGTTTCTGCTGCACGAGCACCCGCTGTTGTTCGCCGTCCATGTATGCCATTTCTATGCGCGACAATTGTTTGGAGCTCCAGACCGAGAAGAAGAGAAGTCCTCTGCGAGGGTGCAGCGCCAGACCATCGACGCGATGCAGGTCCTTGCCTTTGATCAGGTGACGGCAGAAGCGACCGGCCAACTCGCACACTCCAATGCCCATCTGTCTACTTGGGTCTAGAAGATACCGCTAGTCAGATATTGTTTAAGACTTTTTTAAGGGATCAATCGGCATTCCGATCAGCCAAGAGCAAGATCTAATAGACCAGGATAGACAGCGTTAATGCCAACCCACAGGACAGAGCAAAATTGCGCCAGACACTTCAGACAAATGCACTCCTCTACGCCATGCCCAAATGGCAGGAGAAATACAAGTCGAAGTCATTCACAAAAAACACGCAATAACCTACTGCGCTTATTAATTGACACACGCAAGGGCACCGACCAAAACAGAGACTTACACTCTCTGGCGTAGTAAATGTTCTGTGTCACCCAGTCGACGGCGATCTTATTCAAGCCGGCCATGTTGTTGAGTAGACAGGTGGGAGCCGAGTCTCTGGTGTGGGTGTAGATTCTGCCGTCGTTCGACGTGACCAGGTAGAGGCGGCCGTCCACCGAGTTGTAGTCGAGATCTCTAATTTCTCCGCTGGTTTGCGGAAGCTCAGTTAAGACGGCGTAAGGGGTGTCTGGCTGAAATTTCCGGTCCAGCGGCAACGTGCGTACCTGAAGTGTAGGCATGCTATGAAGTGCACCTTTTTACTTACATGCATGCTGTTTTTCACCCGTCAGTCAGTCAGTCAGTCAGGTCAAGTCAGTCAGGTCAAGTCAGTCAATTCAGTCAGTCAGTCAGGTCAGTCAAGTCCAACCTTGCGAAGGTAGCTAACGAACAGGAGTCCTTCGTCCTTTTGCAGCAGCTCGCAATCGTGGTCGCCAGCCAGCAAGTAGTCGGCCGCGCAGGAACACTTGTAGCCACCAGGTGTATTGTGACAGAGCTGCGCACACTTGGCAAGCCCATCGGCACATTCGTCTATATCTCGGCACAATCGTTTGTCCTCCTCATCCAGCAACATACCGTCCGGGCAGATGCACTGCGCGCCTAAAACAGTCAACACCGCTTATAACAGGTAGCAGACCGTCAAAAAATCTCGAACTAAAGTCGAGAAATCACGAACCTAACGGATGGTCGATGCACTTATGATCGCATCCAAACCTGGCGCACTGGCCACAGAAGCCGCCCTCATCCGAGCCGTCGGCGCAGTCATTGTGGAGGTCGCAGAGCAAGTCTCTGGAGATGCACTGATGGCCGTCGGTGCTGCGACAGGAAAACTGGTCAGGGGTGCAGGTGACCAGTTGGCGCTGGAGGTAGCTGTTTCGGTCGGGAAGCAATTGACCGCCGTCGCAGTACTGCTCGTCTGAATGGTCGATGCAATCGGAGTTTGAGTCGCAGGCCCACGATAACGGAATGCAGGTGCCGCTATGGCATTGGAACTCGTTAACACCACACTTAGAGGCGTTGGTCTTCTTCAGAGGGCAGCCTTGCTCATCGTCGCTTTCCGGACAGTCCTGTAAGTGGACAGCGTAGTACAGTACAGTGCGTACAGTAGCAAAGAAACCCAAAGCGAATACTTGCCCAGCTGCGCCAAAAATTGTGCTTCAGTGAAAAGAACACGTTAGTACATTCTGTATCATTAGAAATGGCAAAAAATTAAGACAGTTTTATTTTAGACAAGAAAAAATAAAGGATTGCTACCTACTAAACTAGTCATGCAATGAGATCATGGCAAAATTCTTATAACTCTTTCTTAGCTGATTTGATTGGCGCGAAAAATGACTTTTGGGTGCCTATCAGTTGGGCATTTTGGCACAAAATGTATCACCAATACGTGCAAAACACTCTAATTCAGCCGGCACAGTTGGTGTAGTGGTTTAGGTCGCATAGCCACTGTGCACGACGTCGGGCGCTCATCCTCTCGGCGCGGTAAGTTTTTTGCCGCAAAGAGTTGGTCGTCGGCACAAAGCTGCACCCAGGCCACCGAAGCCTGGTGATAGCGAGTAGATAAAATGGGAACAGACTGGATCTGCCGAAGCACCGAAGCCGCTCCACAAAGCATGCCGCGTTGGAGAAGACCTACGATGTCAGAAGCTGTCTGAGAAACCAACTATGCCCTCTGGCATGTGGGGCACCGGCGGCCGTCTGGAGCTGTCAGCATCATGGCATCAACACGCCGGCCGCCTTCCTGGTGACCGGCACCCAGCAGCATGGCCAGGAGTGGCTGGTAGTGAAAGAATGCGAAATGAACCACGAGTCTGATCGTAGTCCGTAAGGTCCCCCGCAAATCGGATCGGACATCCTTATTCTAATACCAGATACAGCAACCTACTACTACAGTCAAAAAATAGCAACATTATGGTACAGATACCAACCATATCGGTCAAAGTTTAAGTGGGGTGTCTTAATGATATTTTTCAAAATTTAGCCTTCGAAAACGCATTTAAAAGGTATTCTAAGCATAAAATAGGCAGTTTTAATTAAGTTCTCTTTTTTGTCTAATTTTTACAGCCTACCGCCACCGTAAAGGGAGGTGTATACACACTACACGCCGATCCGATCCGATCCGATCTGGCGGGGGGCGCACGATGTACAGCCCTACGATCAGACCTGCACGGTCCATTTCGTTACCCCTGATATCGTCATCTCGGACGTTTGCCCTTCTTTCACTGCCAAGCCACTCAAGCCATGCTGTTGGGCGCCAGGTACTAAGAGAGTAGTGCCTGGCGAGGTGACGTCATGGTGCCGACAGCTCCCAACGGCCGCCCGGCCAAGTGGCCAAACCGGTATTGGCCTTATTGCTGGTTTCTCAGACGGCTCCTGACGTCGTTGATCTTCCCTCCAACGCGGCATGCTTTTTGGAGCGGCTTTCGGTGCAACGGCAGATCCAGTTGGTTCCCATTTTACCTACTCGCTGTAACCAGTTTTCGGTGGCCTGGGTGGAGCTTTATGCCGACGACCAACTCTTTACGGCAAGAAACTTGCCCCGCCGAGTGGATGAGCGCACGACGTCGCGCACAGTGGCCATGTGGCCTAAACCACTACACCAACTATGCCGGCCACATTACACGCCACTGCCTAGCGTTTCGACTGCGGGGGTACGAGATTTTGAAATGCTGTGGCGGTGGAACGGTTAGGTATGGGAGGCCAAAAAGTAGAAAAGACAGACTACTCACAGGAAACGAGTCGCATCTGAGTGTGGCAGAAATGCAAGGCCCCAGCTTGCACTGGAACATCTCGCTAGGGCACCAGGTCGTCGGGAAGTCTTCCGAACAGCCGATCTCATCGCTGCCGTCCAAGCAGTCGTCATTGCCGTCGCAGCGCATCTGCTTGTCGAGGCACTTACCGTTGGTGCAAAGCAAACTGTTCGAAGCGCATATGGTCTTGTAGACGCAGCCTTCTTCGTCCTAGAACAGTACATGTTTGGTTTCTACCATACCATACATACCCTCCATATAACAGACACAAACCCGGACCTATTACAGAGTCCAGAGCCCAAAACGAGCCGAACTTCCATCCACTCTACTCCCGATTTTTCTTTAAAACAAATTTAAAAAAACTCACTTGTCCATTTCGGCAGTCGGGCAGATTGTTGCACCTGAGTCGCGTGTCGATACACTCGGGCAATTGACCTATTGGGTTGCAGAGAAAATGCGACTGATTGCACGCAGGGGCGGTGGTTGTGCTGGAGGAAGTGGTGGTCGGCAGCGGCAGCTCGTCTTCAGTTGCATTGGCGGTGGGAGTGTTAGCTTGCGGCACACCGGAAGTGGCCAGAAAACGGGTACAAGTAAAAATTAAACACAAATAATAGTGCCCGATCATAACGCAGCAACCAAGCGCAACGACTACGGTGCTCAACAATGACCTGCTGGCCTTTACTCACTGCTAGCTGTCAGTTGGGCATTAGCCGGTGCGAGTACAATCGAAAATTTGCATGACACTTGAAAAATAGAAGTCGGCTTAGACCGAGCTTTGAGGTTTCAACACCAGTAACAATTCTAACTTGTCAGCAGTGAACAGAGTTTATTCGATAACAATTCAGTCAGGCACTTAACGCCATATATGCAACCGTGACATGGGCTAACGTTTATTTCATTTGAGGGCAAAATTCTGAAAATCTGAGAGACACTACTGACATGCGGTAGCGGCGGCTGGGTGAGTTTTGACAAGCCAAAGCCAAAAAGTGCGATTCGTGGCTAGAATCAAGCATTTTGGTTTATTTTTCTTTAAGTAAAGCTTGCATCTCTCACAAAGTTCTTCCAAAAAGTTGCTGAGGCCGCATGCCCTACATACACTTCAGTTTATAATAATATGCTGTGGTTATTTTAATCTTTGGCGCAAATTCCCTTTCTTCTCGGTATCACAGTCATTAGCGCTTCTTTCCAACTGTTGCAGTGCGTAAATTTGAGTAGAATCTCGAAAACGTGGTTTATAGTCAACACTTTAGTGGCCTTCAGCTTGACCTCCTCAGAAATGGGCAGTCGCGCGTGCGCCCAGCCCTTCTCCTCTGCTCGCCGGTGACAGACTCCCTTGTGCGAGTTGTGGTCGACCAGACCGCCAATCACGTACACCTTCGACTCTTCGAGACCGTTGAGCACGTTTGGAGAGTCGCTCGTGAGATAAACGATTTCGTCCTGAGCGAAAATCGAACCCAACCCGTCTTCGCTTCTGTGCACGTCCCAGTGGAGACGATTCTCGGCGCTCTCGAATATCTTAAATCGACTACATACTAAGCAAGGAAAAAAGTTGCACTGCTAACGTACCACAGTTCCATGTGCTAATTGGATAAGCCAATATTAGAAAAGTAGATAGTACATTGTATTTTACGTTGATTCTTGAGTGGGAACTAAGCCAATAAAACTCGATACCCAAATACTTGCTTGGCTTACACGAATACTTAGGCCAGACCCCCGACTATTTTTCCAACCCCCTCCAATTTTTCTGGCAACTAATTTTTTAGCCAAGTTTTGCGATATTTTAGAATTTCAGACATTAAACCGACAGTAAAACAGCACTTTTGGAGCGTATTTAGTGCCCAGTGGGTGTGGAGGTAGTCTCCGGGGGTCTCGGAAAAGTCCAAAAAACGCCTAAAAGGCGAAAATTTTCTCCCTCCGGGTCCGGGAGGGGGTAGGGGTATGGCCGGCGAGTGGAGGGGCAAATCCCTCACCCGGGCCCTGTTATGCCCAACTACCGCCCCTAGAATTTGGGCAGAGATCGGCGCCAGACCCCTAACCCCCTCCTCCATCGGCGGATGACCTGTTTCATGTACGTACATGTTCTGTATCATTAGAAATGGCAAAAAATAGACTTTTTGATAGCTAAGAAGTAGAGTGCAAACAATACCTGACAGACAAACCAAATACCCCATTACCATAGCGACCCCAATACCCAATAAGAAGACAGAAAGCAAATTACTTTATTGGTGTGAAGTCGTGTGATACTTTACCGTTAACTAGTGTATGAAATTGCCGCTTAATTTCCTGCTAGCTTTCAGTTGATTGACGCAAGCAAAAACGGCTTCTTAAGCTAATTCATACATGTATCAGGGGGGGTCTGGGGGGACCCCCCCCCACCCGACTTAGGCCAGACCCCCCCCCCCCGAGACGATTTCGCCGACCCCTCCCTCCGATTTTTCTGGCAAGTAAATTTTTGAGCAAATTTTTGCAATTTTTTACAATTTCAGACACAAAAATTTCCAAAATCGCCCGCAAAACAGCACTTTTTAGCTGTATTTCAGCCCAAATTAGCGATTTTTGGCGATTTTTAGCCCAAAAATAGCGATTTTTTCGATTTTTGAGCGTTTTTTAGTGCCCTACCCCCTCCCAAAATTTTGGCTCGGACCCCCCCCAACCCCCCTCCCCACATCGGCGGATGACCTGTTACATGTATGAGCTAATTCAATATCAGTATTGGGGCGGAGAACCCCGAACACCGACCGTTTTGCACCCTACTTCGTTTAGAGAAAACTCCTGCCTGTTTACTGGTGTCGGAGAGAGCGGTGACGTAGAATTGCAACGGATTGTCGGCCCGTCTGTTTGCGGCGTAGCAGAATCCCAGCTGATGAAGAGCCTTCCTGATCTGCTGTTCTGTCATAAGCGATTCGAACGACATGTCCACCGCTACCCGTATCTTGCAGCTGGAGTTAGCCATTGTACTTTGCTTGAGCATTTTACGCGACGGCTTCGGATTTCCCTCCGACTTCGCCTCTGCCTTGCGTCTTTTCTTCCGTTCGCGCTCGTTCTGTCTTCTCTCTTTCCGGGTGGCCAGAAAGAGTTCGTGCTTTCGCTTTCGCTTAAGCTGGTGCTTGCTTAGTTGAGGTTCCGCTTCCGAGCTGCTACCAGCTTGTTCCTCTGACATCTTTGGGTTTGTCTTAACACACCTGATTTTTCTTGGACATGTGTTGGGTCATATTTTGCAATTTTCAATAATAATACAATTTCAGTCATTAATATTGTTGAAATTGTCAGAAAAGAGATGTTTAGCTGCATTTGAGCTCAGAGTGACTTTTTAGTATCATTCGGTGGATGACCAGCACCTTAAACGGCATCAAAATTGAAATAAACCCCACAGGGCCGTAGTAGAAGTACCAGTACCTTATTACGTTAAGCACCATTATTTCAGAATCGGAAGGCAAGGCAGGGGTTTCTCGCAACAATCAAGTTAGCTACTGTACGCTTTTTGTTAAAATATGTCCGAAAAACAGAACTTAAAAGGTTTCTCATCTTACTCTTCAAAATGATCAGATAACCGTAGACGGTGACGGGCAAAAAACCATATAAACAGCATACAATTTAACGAAACAATGCATAATCTTTATGCTCTCAAACTTCAATCAACAGTCACACAAGAGCGTTTCGCTTTTCTTCCAACTCAGCTAGCTTCCTCTGTGTAGTTCTGGTCTCCATAGCACTGTGTTCGTCAATATAAATAGCCTTTTGAATAGGCACCAGCAGAGGAAGGAGGGGTCGGTCGTCGAGAGTAAAGCGCATGTTGTCCATTGCCACGCCAACTTTGTTGTCGAAGTGTTCTGTAATCACCGGAACCTTGCTGTACCGGTTGCTAAAGTGGGTCAGCATCGTAAACTCAGCATTCATGTCTCGGCCAACGCCGATTGCCTCCACCGTTGTACTGTGGCTTTTAGTAGCTGCGTCGTACTAAAAATTAACTTTAAAACACTCAAGGATTTCTCGATTTATGAAACGGTACATGTCAGTCAGTCAGTCAGTCAGTCAGTCAGTCAGTCAGTCAGTCAGTCAGTCAGTCAGTCAGTCAGTCAGTCAGTCAGTCAGTCAGTCAGTCAGTCAGTCAGTCATTTCGTCGGTCGGTCGGTCGGTCGGTGTCAGTCATTTTGTCAGTCAGTGAGTCAGTGAGTCAGTCAGTCCAGTCAGTCAGTCAGTCAGTCAGTCAGTCAGTCAGTCAGTCAGTCAGTCAGTCAGTCAGTCAGTCAGTCAGTCAGTCAGTCAGTCAGTCAGTCAGTCAGTCAGTCAGTCCAGTCAGTCAGTCCAGTCAGTCAGTCCAGTCCAGTCCAGTCCAGTCCAGTCCAGTCCAGTCCAGTCCAGTCCAGTCCAGTCCAGTCCAGTCCAGTCCAGTCAGTCAGTCAGTCCAGTCAGTCAGTCCAGTCAGTCAGTCCAGTCAGTCAGTCAGTCCAGTCCAGTCAGTCAGTCCAGTCAGTCAGTCAGTCCAGTCAGTCCAGTCAGTCCAGTCAGTCAGTCAGTCCAGTCAGTCAGTCAGTCCAGTCAGTCAGTCAGTCAGTCAGTCATTGTCTGTTTGTCAGTGTCTGTCTAAAGTATAACTCAGGGTTCGTGCGGCTTTTGGATAGCAAAATTCCCTGACCTTTCCCTGACTTTTCCATGACCAACATCAGAATTCCCTGACCAACCAGGGTGAGAAAACTGCAACCAATGCGAGAAAATTTTGAAAAAGTGGCTTTGTAAAACGCACTTAAACGATATTTAGGGGGTAAATTTCCGGTTTAAGTAGTAGTATATAAAGTCAGAAGACCGATATTCAAAAGGGTGGTGTGTAAAGTGCTGACAGGACCATTTGGCGGCAAGATGTTTCTGCTGCTATCAAGTTTTTCCCTGACCAGACACGAAATTCCCTGACTTTTCCCTGATTTTTTTTAAATTCCATGACTTTTCCATGACTCCCTGACTTTCCAGGTCCCGCACGAACCCTGATAACTGTATAAAGGCCATCCCAACAACTTACAGCCATATCGTCCTCAAACGTTGCTTCATGAATGAGTAGATGGGCGTCCTTTCCCGCTTCAATCAAAGCTTCACATCTGCGCGTGTCTCCCGAATAGACAATCTTATGACCTTCGCCCGTTACCAGCACCAACCCGCTGGGCATCTGCCGATGCACCACCGGCACAATGGTAATTTCTTTAAAGCCCAGCTTTTCAGTCAAGTCAGCTACCTGCCCCTGATTTCTGTTCAGCACCGGAACCGCGTAGACACCAAAATCCTCGACCGTGGACGCGTAGAAGTTTTGCAGCAGAAACAAAGCTATAGGCGCCAGCAAGTAAAACGGCTCGTAGGCTAAGCCTGCAGATAGTGGCATCTTATGCAATTAACTGATTGATTTTCTAGCTAGTTGCTTACCAGCATTTCTAAAAGCTTCAGCTCGCTTCTTGGCCAGCAGAAAAAGTCCGAGATGGTGGTCGGCGTGCATGTGACTGACGTGAATCATCCTGGTCTGCATCAGCACCTCATCCACTTGTTCCGGTCCGTAGAAATTGAACAACTGCCAGTAGGTACTCTCTCCACAGTCCAACAGACAGTTCAAGTCGGGTCGCAGACGAAGTAAAATACTAGTGACGTTGCGATATTTGTTGGGACTGGAAGAAGCGGTCCCCAGAAAGACGAATTCCGGATAATCCGACTTTCTTTCAAGTTTCCTTTCTGCCTCATCCACTTCTGAAAACTCTCAGTCAGTGTTTTAGCGCAGTCAGAAAACAGTACGGGAGAAAATAAAAAATAGTAGAGAAACGTAAACGTCTTCAATTGCAGAAACTAGGCAGTACCTGTTCGCAGCGCAGGAATGCAGTCGAACTCAAAAGAATTAGTGGCCAGTTGCTCGGCGTATCTGTGACTGAATTCGGAATCGCTGCGCTCCAGGCCAGTCGACGGTCTGAGACCGAATTTCATCAGAGGTTCGGCGTGAACAGTCCACCCATTCTTGGCCAGCTCCAAACACTCCAAGTCAGTCGTCTGGTGTCGGTGACAGGGAAGGAGAGGGAAAAACCGCTGGTGCACGAATTTGTGCATCACCATTTGATGACAGTAGACGCCGTGCAGATGCGCTAAAGGGGCGCAAGAGTCGTTCATCAGTAAGTGATTGGTGTCGGCTTCGAAGCTCTTCATCCATTTTTGATAGTCTGCATGGCCTGTGACTGACTCAGGAGACATGTGAATTATCAAGTTAGGCTTACAGCTGAAAAAATCGATAGTACCCAACAAAAACTAGAGCTCAAGCGAACTGGTATTGGGGATTTTCCAGGTATTAGAGCTTCAAAGTTCAATCCATCTATGGTTAGCTTTAGGAAGTTCTTTTCTGAGCCAACTAAAAGGTGACAGAATTTATGCATTAATTTCTAATAGTGGCTAGTTTCCTAAGCTAATGCATCAACAATTACCTTCCTCTCTCTTCTTACCTAAAAAACCCAATGTTTTGTTGCCGTTTATCTAATGATACAGTATGCTTCATAAGTGCTTTAGTATGCTTCATAAGTAGTAATCTTCACTGCTGCAATACGATTTTTAGCCCCACTGAGCCAACATTGGCTATTCGGGGTGTTGTTATGTATTGCGATTCGGTTTTTCTGGCATTGTTTGAACGCTTGAATTTAAGGGAAGCGCTTCACGGGGCTGCGGTGCGCATTTGTAAATTATTTGGATCTATACTACAGGGTGTGCCAAAAAAAAACAACCCAGCAGATTTTTTGCTGTAGCAACCGCAAATCGCAACCGATTTGAATGAATCTTTTTTTAAATAAAAGATAAATAAATTCTTGAAAGACTGATGAATCGCTTATTAAGATAGCCTGCTTAGGTCCTGAGATATTTGCCCTCAAAGTCAAAACAGAGATTTTGGCAGTGAACAAGAATGATAAACACAACCCAGCAGATTTTTTACTTTTCCAACCATGAATCTTAACCGATTTGAATGACTCCTTTTTTGAATGAAAGATTGATAAATTCTTCAAAGATTGGTGCAATTTTTATTCAGATTCACTGCTTAGTTCTTGAGATATTTACCCTCAAAGTCGAAACAGATTTTGGCAAAGAACAAGAGCGATTCCGTTGCACTTCATAATAAAGCAGATTCCTACTGCTGGGGGCTAATGACACTTTACTGTTGAAGTGAATCGAGTTTATGTGTCACTAGTAAAGCCTCCAATAGCCCTCAGCAGTAGCAGGAGTCCGTTTTATTACGAAGTGCAGTGGAATAATAAAAAATCCCTCTTGTTCACTGCCAAAATCACTGTTTTGATTTTGAGAGTGAATATCTCAGGAACTAAGCAGCGTACATTAATAAACGTTACATCAATCTTTCAAGAATTTATTTATCTTTGATTTAAAAAAGGATTCATTCAAATCGGTTGATATTTGCGGTTGCTACAGCGAAAAATCTGCTGGGTTGTTTTTTTTTGGCACACCCTGTATATTAAATATAAAAAAGATACATTTAATTTGCTTCTGTCTGTGCTTAGTTTATAAGGGACATTTTTTGTGGAATAGTCAGTCAAGAAAATCTACGTTCGATATTTCCCTGACTGTAATGACTCGCCAGTCGTATACCTTCGTAATTTCTCATTTCCAACCAGAGAACCAAGAAAGTGTTCCGACGGACAGTCAACCACAAGAAAGACCGGCGGGGTCGGCGGGGCTCTAGTAACTTGACCAGGGGTCACTATCCGTCCACCCTCTAAGGTCACCGACTCGCCCCTCTGCAGCTGACCAATAACAGGGCCGATTTTCAGTCCGAGCTCCAAGCACAACTTCAGGTCGATCTTGGGCAACGACGGTCTCAACTCACAAACGTAGGCCACGCACAGTCTGCTGTGGTCGTAAAACACATCGGCGTCCTTCCACTTTTCGTACATGCGCTTTAGTCTGGTCAGGTTTCTGGCGAAAATGGCACTGCTCACCGATTCAAAGTCCAGCTCGAACGGGTATCTGAGATTAGAGCGGTCCTCAGTCCAAGTTGTTCTTGTCTCTGAACTGATCAAAGGCACCGGATGAACGCGCATAAACTCGTCCGAGAAGGTGCCCTGGTGGTAGGGACGGTTGGCCAAATCCAGAGTAATGTTCTCGTCGGTGTATTCGCGCATGGCCTCTAAGACGCGACTCATAAAAGGAGGACCGTGCAGAGTCAGTGTGTTGCTGGTGACTGAATTGTTTTGCTGCAGAGCGGCGTTTTGAATGGTCAGCGCTAGTCCGGTCAGGCCGCCGCAATGCTCCCAGGAACTGCGAGTGAAAAAAGCGTTCTCCAGCCGGTTCAACTTGAGTCGGCGTTCGGTCGAAATCCGCTGTACGGCCTCCGGCGTGTTGAATATGTAGGTCTTACTGGAGGTGCGCAGCAGCAGACAGGGACTCGTTCCGACACAGCCCGTTTGGACTACCTAAACGAGATTTGAGTGACTTTGTTTCACTAAAATCTAGTAATTTTTACGACATACAGCAATGAGGTGATATCCCCTTATGCGGAGGCAAGATATGAGCGGCACCCTATTGTATTACCAAAACTTATTGTCAAAAAGTTATTACTACGAACCAATACGGAAAGAAATAAGTTCTAAAGGTAATATCAATAAGTTAGAAGTTGCTGAAAAAATTCCGTCCGCTCACACAGGGCTAGAAGGTTCCATTAACTCAGAGTAATAAGTTTAGGCAAGAAGTTTTTGGAGGTAATACAATACATGAGGTAATACAATATCTTTTTCTTCTTGTATTACCTTCGGTAATAAGTTAAAAGGTAATGGTTCCTGCCTCCGCATAAGGGGATATGACGCTACTAAAATGACAAACCATCCATGTAACAGGGGGGTCTGCCTCCACCGGACTTAGGCCAGGCCCCCCCCCCCGAGACGATTTCGCCGACCCCCTCCGATTTTTCTCGCAAGTAAACTTTTTTGCAATTTTTTTACAATTTCAGACACAAAAATAGCCAAAATCGCCTGCAAAACAGCACTTTTTAGCTGTATTTCAGCCCAAATTAAATTAGCGATTTTTTTTATTTGCGAGCGTTTTTTAGTGCCCAACCCCCTCCCAAAATTTTGGCCGGCACCAGACCCCCCACCCCCGATCCGATCCGATGTGTGGGGGGGCCTTACGGCCCTACGCTCAGACCTCTGCGGTCCATTGCGCAACCCCCGTATTCGTCATCTCGGACGTTTGCCCTCCTTTCACTGCCAAGCCACTCTAGCCATGCTGTTGGGCGCCAGGTACTAAGAGAGTGCCTGGCGTGGTGACGTCATGGTGCCGACAGCTCCCAACGGCCGCCCGGCGAAGAGGCTAAACCGGTATTGGCCTTATTGCTGGTTTCTCAGACGGCACCTGACGTCGTTGATCTTTTCTCCAATGTGGCATGCTGTAGGAGCGGCTTTGGTGCAATGGCAGATCCAGTTGGTTCCCATTTTACCTACTCGCTGTAGCCAGCTTTCGGTGGCCTGGGTGGAGCGTTGTGCCGACGACCAACTCTTTGCAGCAAGAAACTTGCCGCGCCGAGAGGATGAACCACTACAACCGCTAGGGATACAGCGGCCGCCGTGACTCAGAGGCAGCGAGCTACCCACTGAGCCACCGACGCCCCCCCACCCCCTTCGGCGGATGACCTGTTACATGTATGGACTACGCTAAAGAAAAAATGGCAAATAAATAGGAGAAAGGTGAGCTTACCAGTAAGGCGGCATCAGCCGGCACTTGACTGTTTTTCTGAGCCATTTTCTTAGCAGCCGATGCACCATCTGAGCTTTTAGCCGAACGCTTTGCGCTCTTCTTCTTTAGCGTTTCCATTACCGCTTTATAGTTTTTGTAGGTCCGAGCTCTGCATAGTCTACGCACTTGACCAAACCATTTTTCGGCAACTTGTAGCATTCAGCACTCCAAAAAGGCAGCGAAACTGAGAATTGCCGGAAATTGCGTCAGCAAAGTTACGAAATTGGAGGCAATCAAACTGGTTGGATAATACCCAATATTGAGCTAAAACACATGGTCTAAACAACCTCTTTGGTGCCGAAATACTCGACCGGCTACATTTTTCTGCCCTTTCCACTCAAACCGCATATCAGAATAAAATACACCTCAACCAAAAAACAGACAGGTATAAAATAGGTCTACAAACCAATAACAGCACCAATCCGACTAGCAATAGTAATAAAGAATTTATCAGCCAATTTTCTCGAAACCAGTTAACACATCATGCATCGACGGTCGACTAGAAGGAATTTTGGCGCAACAATCGAGACCAGTCTGTACTAAAGCAATCACAAAATCTGTGCCATTAAGACCAGCCTTGGGGTCGGCGATTTCAGACGCAAATTTCTTATCCACTCCGCAACAGTCGGCCACTTTGGTCCGCATGTAGACTGCCAAGTTCTCCGGCTTTCGATGTTCACAGTAGGCCCTCAATCCGCTGGCTACTTCCATTAAAACCTGCAGAAAATGTGCTTTCACCATTCGAAATCATTCTGAGCAAAAAACAAACACAAATAAAACGTTGTTGATTGTTTGTGTTCTTCATGCAAGGCAGACAAAGAATCGGCAGCAACTAACCACTCCAAAACTGTAGACGTCGAGTTTAGAGGAGAGATGTTTGCTGCGAATGAACTCCGGTGGCAAGTAGGCCAGTGTGCCTTTGACATGAGAGGCTATAAGCGGGGGCGCTTCGTCCGACACCTCAACCTGACCGGGTCGACTTAATCCGAAGTCCCCCAATCTGGCTTCCAAATGCAAATCCAGCAGAATGTTGGCACTCTTCACGTCGCCGTGAATCAGTGGTTGCGAAGCAATTGTGTGTAAATAGTTGAGACCACAAGCGCCGCCTTTGACGATATGCCGTCGTTGCTCCCAGTTTAGAGGCTGGTTACCGTACTGCAATCAACACAAATCAATTTTTCTAATGAACAGGCACAGGCTCAGCGACGATCCAGATCGATCAATTCAACTACAACACTTTTAAGCCCCAAAATCGGTACTTTCAAATGAATCCAAAGTTCTTTTAGGTACAGCGCAAAAATTAAAGTTTAAATTGAAAACTGACCGCCAAGTACTCTAGAATTCCTTTGAAACAGTTTTAAAACCCGCTAAAAAGTCAATTTTCTGGACTGAACTGAACAAAAATAGGCCAGAACCATACATGTAACAGGTCATTCGCCGAAGGGGAGGGGGGCTGAGGGTCTGGCGCCGGCCGGGGGATTCTGAGCCCAAATTTTGGGAAGGGGCTGGGCACTAAAAACGCTCAAAAATCATGCAGACATTTTGTGTCTGAAATTGCAAAAAAAGCAGAAGTTTGTTAAAAAATTACTTGACAGAAAATCGAAGGGGGGTCGGAAAAATCGTCTCGGGGTCCCGTCCGGGGGTCTGGCCTAAGTCGGCTGGGGGAGACCCCCAGACCCCCTGTTACATGTATGACCAGACCTACCTACCCGACATTGCAGCCTGTCTTCCAGAGATCCGTTAGCCATGAACTGATATACCAAACACGGTTCCGGTCCGTCCAATGAATAGCCATAAAGGGGTAGAACGTTGTCGTGCCTGTACAATGCCAGTGCTTTTAACTCCATTAGGGACTGACGCAACCTCTCTCGTTCTTGCTGCGACACCTAAACTGCTTACTGCATTTAATGGTCTTTATGATCCATTCATTCATCCATTGGACATTATTTACACCACACCGAAAAAGTCCATATTTTTGACAATGCTAATTTTTCACCTGCCCTAAAAGCAAAAATCCGCCCGATATGAACTGGCTGTACTAGAAAGTTCATCTCTTTTGAGATTAAAGGCTATGTAAAGGATAGTCAGCCCGCAAAATTTAGGAAACATCCGACTACGGATTCGTTAGATATGTGCGATAAAATTAGTCGTCTGAAAATTCGGGTCAAACGTTTTGGAAACGTATAACTGAGCGCTCCGGAGGAAGGCTGACAGGCTAGGATTCTGCCAGAATAAACTAGGACCAAAGAATAATAATTCTGCTAAAATCGTGTCATTCATACATGGGCGGGGTGAGGTTGGCAAAGATTTGAAGATATTCGGTAAACTCGAGAGGCCGGGCGGTCCATTTTCTGTTGTTATTTGTTTGACTGTTAGATTCGAACCTGTTCAGATGCGTTGACAACTTTGGGTCGAAACAGGATGCGCTTAACAGCCACGGTGGTGTGTTTCCACTGCGCTTTGTAAACCACGCCGTAACCGCCCTTGCCAATAACATGTCTCTGATCAAAATTATCAGTAGCCAACTGCAACTCTTCATAGTGCACACTGAGTGTATTTTCCAGACTAGAAATCAGTCCTCCTCCTCCTCCTCCTCCTCCGGCCCCTTCAGAACTATTGTTAAACGAGCAAGCAAAAGCACTACTGGGTTTCGAGCTGCACGTGTGCGTGCTGACCGCAGTGTTCGGCGCAGAGACGCTATCAAGTCCGGAGACTTTGGATGACAGAGAGACCGGTTGAGTGCTGACAGCAGTAGGCACAACTTGACTGAGATTGTGCAGGAGTTTGTGGTACTTCGGGTCTACATAGTCATGAATGACTGCCATGGCTCGTTGATGCTGCATGCGAGCCAGCAGACGGTACAGTTGGTCGACCGTGTGGCCGCGACTGCCCCACACCCGTAGCAGTTCTGCAGTGCTGCTCTGGCCTCGTGAGGGCGCTTGCCGGAAGGCAAACACGTCCTCCGACGTCACATTCAGGTACGCTGCTAAAAACAGTAAGCTCTACATATCTACGTGTAGGAACATATGCACAGTTGTTAGGGTAAAAAATTTAAAACAAAGACTTTATTTAAAAAAAAAGCATTTTTAAAGGCTCAAAAAATTTTTGTTTGAAAAATCAATATATCAATATAACCCCTCCCCTCGGTCGGCCATACCCCCCCCCCCTCGAGGTCTCCAAACCCCCCTACCCCCCTCCGGATTTTTCCGGCCCATGTATGACTTCCACATACAAAAATTGCCAAAATCGCCTGCAAAACAGCACTTTTTAGCTTTATTTCAGCCATACATGGGCCGGAAAAATCCGGAGGGGGGGTGGGGGGTTGAGACCTCGGGGGGGGGGGGGGGGGTCCCCACCCCGAAAAAAAGGCCAAAAAACGCCTATTTTGCCTTAAATAAGCGAAAATTTCTCCCTCCGGGAGGGGGGGGGGGGGGGGGTTAGCCGGCGAGGGGGGGTATGGAGTATGTTTGGACGGCCGAGGGGGGGTATGGCCGGCCGAGGGGGGTATACCCCCCTTACCCCCCCGGCCCATGTATGATTTCAGCCCAAATTAGCGATTTTTGGCAATTTTTAGCCAAAAAATTGCGATTTTTCTCGATTTTTGAGCGTTTTTCAGTGACTCCCCCTCCACCAAAATTTTGGCTCAGACCCCCCCGGCCGGAGCCAGACCCCCCCCAACCCCCCTCCCCCCATCGGCGGATGACCTGTTACATGTATGGGTTGGGGGGTAGTCGAAATCCGAAAATTTCGGGGTGGGCCTGCCGGTTTGGGGGGGTCGCGGCGATTTTGGTGGGTGCGGTCAGGAACAAAAGTCGCCTTCAGGTGGGTGGGTGGGGTCGTTTGGGTAGGGGGTCGAGCCCAAGTTGGGGGGTGGGCAAACCCCCCGGACCCCCCGCGGCCCATGTATGCCACCATGCCGATAATTTTCAGCCGAATGAAAAGATTTTCGGCATGATTATTATTATTTGTTTACAGGCTGGCTTGACCAAGTCCTAGCCTGCTAGTCTTCTGTAGCTATGAGCATATGTACATTGGCCGCATAATCGCAAAAGATGAAAGAGCTATTGTTTCTCTTTCTCAAGAACTTTGTGCGACTTATTTTTTTACAATAGGCAAACAGTCGTGGGCTGCCGGGCGTTGGCCTTTTCTGCTAGGGGTAACCCCCCAAAACCTTCTAGTACATGTATATGGAAAGGGACAGAAGCCGTAGAACATTGAAAATTGTCGTATTACATTCAAAGCAGTTTATCTACAACCTATCAAGAAATGAAGTCAAAGAGCTGTCAGTCATGACGTTTCAACACTTTGTTAAAGCTAGTTTAAAAACTGCATTTTTTGCAAGCAAAATGCTGAAAAAAGAAGACGCTTTTAAGCAAACTTGGGGTGAATACCTACGTTTCTTTGACATACTGAGCCCGTAACAAGAGACGTATCATGTAGTACTTGCTCTAAATCAATCAATGCTAAGAAAACTGCCTCTACAAACAAACCGTGACATCAGATCCAGCTGCTAGTCATTATTTACCTACTAACCACTCTACTAATTTTATTTTAAATTTTAAATCAATAAAAACTTTCGTCAAAAGAAAATTGTCGTCTTATAATTCAACTTACGTGCTTTCAATTACAGTTATTGATTGATGCGATTTTAATGCAAATGTTACTGTTGCTGAGTTGAGAGGTGTGAGATAAGCGAATTTTGGGAAAGTTCCAAGTTCCGAAAAATTCCGATTCGAAATTGCGCTTGAGTTCCGATTCCGATCTGATCCAAAAAAATCCGGTTCCGGTCGTTCGCTAGACAAACCCAGTATGCATACATGTACTAGGGGGGGTTTGGGGGGGTTACCCCCCTGCTGGAAAGACCAAACCCCCCCTCACCCCCCCCCGAGACAGGTTAAGGGACCCCTCCCCCCGACCAAAAAATACAAGTGGTGGTAGTGGCTCCAGTATTAACAAACTGGGTCAGACAGAAATCACTAATTTTTAGCCTAAAATTCACTTGAAAAGCCTTTGGAAACGGAATTTGGCGTTTCCACTGCTGATATTTAAGAAAAATCGGTGTTTTTGGAAGCTCTTTTTGTCATTTTTTGCTTGTTTTTAGCTTTAAAACGCTATTTGGCAGCTTAAAATAGCGATTTTTAGCGTCCTTACTGAAAAAAACGTGCTAAAAACGCATTTCTTAGCGTTTTGGAGCTTTTTGAAATTTGGGACCCCCCACCTGGGCGAAACCCCCCCTCGACCCCCCACCTGAGGAAACCCCCCCTACCCCCCTCCCCCCAGGTCGGCCCGGAGCTGTTACATGTATGCCAGTATGGACGCTTTATAATTGTTCAATTTCGCCTATGGCGAACTGCTGGAGCAGCGAGTGCAGCCACTGGATAATAATTGGCCATAAGTACAAATTAAGACAGGAGAACAAAGAACTACAACAGCGAGTTACCACACTGGAGCTTGCCAACTCAAAGGCAGTCCCCCCGGCGGTTCCCAATCAACTCTACCCGCCTCCCCGTCAGCTGAATCCCAATGCTCCACCTTTCCGCCCCGTCTATGGAGCACCTCCAAATTTTGAACAGCTCTGCTGGATGATGGACGACAGACTGAATGAGCGAGAGGCGCGCAAGAAGAAGGAGCCATTTGCTGTGGTAGTCGGTATGGCAGAAGCGGAGGACAGCGACTCCACTGGAACTGTCGACATGCCGACGGCAGACTTCAGCAAGATGCAGGACACTGCTGCCTATCTAGGCATCCAGCCAAGCAGCGTGGTGCAGGTATTCCGCTCGGGAGCCAAGGATCGAGCTCGAGAAGGAAAGCGAATTCTCAAGGTAGAATTCAGTGACATGAGAGCGAAGGGCACTTTCCTGAAGAGATTCAAGGAGGTGCCCAAGTCAGTGAACGGCAGTGCGGCCTACGCTAGACATGACTTGACCGTGCAGCAGAGAAACGAACGAGCAGCTCAGGCTCAGAGGAGACAGATGGACATGCGCAACGATGAGGAGCCCAACGACCAACAGCAACCCAGAGATTACGCGCAGAGAGGTAACCACCTTCTCAACAGGAAACGACAGTCTTTAAACGCTTAGGCCCCAAACTAGACAAAATCAGTATCATTAGTTCTAATATTCAAAGTTTGGTAAGCAAGCAAAAACGGGATGCTTTATCCCTGGGCCTCTCTGAAGAGTATAAAGACTGCATAGTTTGTCTGACTGAAACGTGGCTACAAGCATATGTAACCGATTCTATGATTTGCGACACCTCCTATTATGATATGTACCGCTTAAATCGCAGTGACCATAATGTCTCGAAAAAGAAAGGAGGAGGCCTGCTAGTTTTGGTACCGAATACTATAAGTTCAGTTTTAGTGTGCGAGCCACAGTGCGTAGACGGTTATGAATCGCTGTGGGTGGATTTGTTTCCATGTGGTCCAGCCAATTCTCGTGAGAAATTGCGCTTAGGTCTTGTCTATAGAGCTCCAGGGCGGTTTAGCACAGCAACATCCATCCATTTTCTAGAGCAGTTAGATAAGCTAATCCCAGCAGACGCGCCTTGCATTGTAACAGGTGACTTTAATATGCCCGCCATTGACTGGCCCATCAAAAGGGTCAAAGCCGGTCCTAGGTCCTTAGAGCAGAAGTTTCTTGAGTTTTGTTTGCGCAAAGGTCTTACCCAGATGGTCGAAGAGCCGACCCACAACAAAGGCAATGTGCTCGATTTAGTCTTAGTCTCTTCGCCGTTCCTACTTGACCAGGTGGTCGTAGAGGACGCCATAGGCAGCAGCGACCATAATACCCTGCGTCTCAGCACTAAATTTGACCAGCAAGCGTTCAATAGACCACAGTCTAGGCGAAATTTCACAAAGGCTAATTATGCAGCGATAGAACAGGAACTATCAGTTATTGAGTGGCCGCTGGTCTTTAATTCATGCGCTAATGTAGAACAAATGTGGCAGAGCTTCTTAGATATAGTTAATCTGTTGATCGAAAAGTATGTGCCCAAAATTAAGATTTCGCGCAAACCACCAATGCAGTCCAAACACATTCAAAAATTAAATCGCAAACAAAAGGCATTGCACAAAAAATTCAAACAAACTCTAAACGAGGGCGACTGGCATAAATGGAAAAATGCAGCTCGCAAAGTTCGTTCAGAAATTAGAAAGGAGCAGAGTGACAAAGAACACTCAATTATCGAAAGTGGCTGTGACGCCAAAATTTGGAAACACATAAACAGCAAAATGAAAATTAGGCCATGCTTGCCCGCATTAAAAACAGCAAAAGACGACTATGCTTTAGACCCAAAATGTAAGGCAGAGCTACTTAGCTCATATTTCGCATCAGTTTACCGAAATGACACTACAGCGCCGCTAGTAGCACAATTAGAGCAGATCGGACCTGTTCGGTCAGTCAATTTTACACCCGCCACTGTATTTGACTACTTAAGGAAAGTGACTGCAAAATGTTCCTATGGCCCTGACAGTATTCCCAGTGTATTTCTCAAACGGTTAGCCTTGGTTTTGGCAGAGCCGCTTTCTAGCATATTCGAGGTTTCGTTCAACACAGGCTGCTTACCTTCTGATTGGTTAAAATCCCGAGTTACCGCAATTCATAAAAAAGGCTCACGCGCTGATGTTGGCAATTATCGACCAATAAGTTTGACATGTGTGGCTTGCAGAGTAATGGAAAAGATAATAAAAGAAAAAATACTAAATCATTTGCATGGCAACAGACTAATTTCTGATAGTCAGCACGGTTTTCTAAAACGTAGGTCTACTGTAACTCAATTAGTTCAGTGCATAAACGATTGGACCCGCGCAATCGATGCAAAAGAAGCAATTGATGTTGCTTACGCAGACATCGCAAAAGCTTTCGATCAGGTGCCACACTCAAAAATTATCGAATCATTCAAGGCCTACAGAGTAGAAGGCGCTCTAATTTCGTGGCTTACGGCTTTTCTTACAAACAGGTCACAGAAAGTAGTAGTAGACAATAATGAGTCTGCTGAAACTAAAAATGTCTCAGGAGTTCCGCAAGGAAGCGTGCTTGGACCGATTTGTTTCTTAGTAGTTATTAACAGACTGCCGAAATCAATTAGCAACTCTACCGTAAAGTTGTTTGCAGACGATTGCAAACTCTATTTTCGAGCAAGTAAAGAGGCAGACACGCAACTTTTTCAAGACGATCTGCACAGTCTATTTCGTTGGGCTGCTGAAAACGGTCTTTCTCTAGCGCTAGAAAAGACAGCTATTATGCATATTGGAAATAACAACAAGAGAAAACAGTATAGCGTTAATGATAAAAGCATCGAAGAAACTGCCAGTACCAGAGATTTAGGTGTAATTTTGTCAAATGACCTGAAGTTTTCAGAACATTGCAGTGGCTTACGGGTTAAAGGTTACGCGCGAATAAACGCCATGTTTAGTGGTTTTAGCAGTAGAAACGTAAAATTTTTAATTAAATTCTATAAGAGCTTTGTGCGCCCAGTGCTTGAGTACTGCAGCCCAGCTTGGAACCCGCAGCTAGTTAAGAACGTTGATTTACTAGAACGTGTGCAGAAATATTTTACAAGGCGCTTACCAAATATGACGGGAAAAACGTACGCTCAGCGCTTAGAAGCACTGAATCAGCAAGGCATAGAACTTCAAAATCTTGAACTTCGCAGACTACAAATTGACTTAGTGCTGGCTTACCAAATCGTGCATGGATTGTCTGAATTAAAATTCGAGGAATTCTTTGAGAAAGTACCAGAAACCAGAATCACTCGAGGCCATAGCTTAAGGTTAATAGTGCAACGCTCGCGCACAAATATTAGAAGTCATAGTTTTGCGGTTAGGGTGGTTGGACCCTGGAACAGTCTGTCTGACAGATGCGTGACTGCTAGTACGGTGGCTCAGTTCAAAAGATTTCTAAACTATGAAACCCAGTCAATTCAAAAATTTCTCAAAGGCTCAGCGTTAGACGCCGTCCAATACGGCGCAGCTCAGACCTACCCTCCTTAGTATTAGTACATAATGTACTGTATTTTTATATAAAACATTTATTTTATGTTCTGCGTTTTTTGTGTAATTTAACTTTGCGGTCTTATTTTGCGTTTGATTGTGTGTTTATTTTGTGTGTTTTGTAAGTGTAGTTTGAGGTAAATAATAATAAATAAAAATAAATAAAACAAAAGCACAATTTTAGTAGAACTTTCTTATTCCTTATCCCAGAGTGTGAACCGTCTGGGACCCGCGTAAGACCTAATTCCTTATCCCAGATTTCTTTGTTCCTTATCGGTTATTCCATATTTTATTCCACGCAAGTGTGAACCGGGCTGTCTAACAATGGAATGGCGGCGATTTGAAATTATTCGGAAAACTCGAAAAAAGGCCAAGCGGTCTGTTTTAGACAAAACTGCATAAATAAGTGTACAACAAGAGCAGAGCAGAGGCCAGTCAGAAGTGGGTAAGAAAGACACAGAAGACAAAGAGGAATAACAAACCGAGTTCTTCCCAGGCTCCGCCGACGTCCAAAACATCAGCCAGCGACTTTTGCACCAAGAATGGCAGCTCGAATATGAACATCGGGCAAAAAACTATTTTGTTCACAGAGATCAAGATAAAGCGATCAGTCAGCACAATTACTTGCCAACACTATAAAACTAAACAAAAAACAAGGAAAATAAATGGGGAGATCACTCGAATTTCAAATTTTGAACACAGACGACTGAATGTGGTATCAAACGACTGCTGACGATCTCCTGATTATTATTTTACACATCAAAATCTAATTACTGCATGCTATATCAAGTTCTACCCCAGATTATGCGTTTCGGCGTGTGGACAAATCCGACAAACGGCCACAGTCGGAGTTGCGTCAATTAGTGTGAAATACCGTAATGGGGTCAGTGCAGTTATAGCACAGTCTAGTTATAGCACAGTTGCGCAGTTATAGCACAGCAGGCGGGGTGTTTAGTTATAGCACAGACCGGCTAACGGCCTCAGGCAACAGCGCAGTTATAGCACACGCAGCCAAGATGAGTGCGTTAGTTTGACAACAGCGAGAGCTCGCGCCTATCGTAGCTACCAAGCTGGCGACTGCCGGTGTTGTATTAAATAATCCTATCGTTAAAAAATCCTATATATTTCCTATATAGGATTTTTTTTTTTTTTGTATTTCTCGCCCTGGCCAGCAGCGATTAGCCGTTGATATCAGGCCAACAGACGCACCTTTTTGTATGGCAGAGTGGGACGTTACCTACGAAAAGATGTTTCTCACATCTTGATAAGGGAAAGAAGTTAGTAGAGGGTGGGGTAGGAATAGGAAGGAGCTGTAAAGTGGCTTGGAACGAGAGCTTGTCCATCTGGTAGTCCCTGACGTCTCAACCAACTGGAGCAAGTGGGGTAGCATCGGTGGTGAAACCAACTTCATTACTGGAGCCAAACAACAATTGGAGCATCGGAGAGTGAGAATCGGGGCTGAAAAGCGTTATAGAGAGCGATCGAAGCTGTGGTTGTGGTGATCAGGCCGGCGAATGGCAGAGAGAAAAGCCACATCAGTGATCTAGTCGCTGAGTCGATAGCGCAGCTTGGCAGCCCAGCATCAAAGGTTGTAACACTTCTAGCTGAGAATATGCAGAAAAGAAGCATCGGAGCTGTAAGAGAAAATTAGGTGGGGGTAAAGGCCTCACACACTCAGGAAGTGATAAAGCAAGTGTGGCTTCAAGATCTTCAGCACTCTAAACCATACATCAATAATGCGAATGTTGAAAGGGGCTTGAGCGACCCTTGCGAGGTTGCTGGGACAGTTTATGCAGAAGGTGACTGCACACCACATACCCCGGAAGGTAAGTCCCCAGTGGCTTTGATCAGATCCTGAGCTATGAGCAAGATAATAATAGAGTGAAGATTTTGGAAGAAAGAGTGAGTATGAATGGTTTAGTCGAAAGTGTGAGTGGGCGTTAGCAGTAAAGTAGCTTTGGCATGCAGGGCAGACCAAGCCTACCTTACTCCCCCCTCCGCGGCGGGGACGCCCCCACTCGTGGGAGGGTATATAGGATTATTTAACGTTAAAATTTCCTATATAGGATTTTTTAACGGTTATGGGCCTGTTACATTTTCCAATCCCCGTGAAATAATCCTATTGCTAGAGTAATGGCAATAATATTTTAAGAGTCAGTGTCTGAATCGATCGAGTCTTGGTACTCAGACCCAAAATTGAAAGTTTGGTTTGGCGTAGAAGGCTGTAAGTTGGCACACTAATACTACTTTTATTTTAGAATTTCGGCTGGCGAGATACTGGCTCATCCTTACACTGGAAACGCTGGCTACAGGCGCTGGCTGTTCACGGATTTCGCAAGACCTTTGAGCTTATGCGATCCTTTTGAACCGACTTCTATGACTTCTTTTGGGTCTGACAACTTGTACTGCATCCGGCCACCCTGTCGGGTTTTTTGGCGCTGATTCCTGACGCGGACAAATTCCCCCACAGGGAACTTTCAGGTCATTCAAGTCCGAAAGTCAGCAATGGCAAGTACAGGGTGTCTCAAAAAATGATCACATTTCGTTTTACTGCCATTTCCGTAAATTTTGACCAAATAGGCTGAAATTTGAACCATAGGTGCCAAAAGTCGGGCAATTTTATGTGTTAAAGTTTGGTGCACTAGGCTTGACTCAATCCCGAGAAATTTCAAAAAAAGTGAAATTTGGTAATTTCAATTGTGAAAGTCGGTCACCGAAAAATGGAAACATTTCCTTTTCCTGTATCTTTTCTAATTTTTGACGGAATTGGATGAAATTTGGAGTGTAAACGCAGAAGTTCAGGGTAATTCGTGTGTAAAAAGTTGACGCATGAACTCCAACGCTATCGTTAGAGCTTAGGCGATAATGTAATGTAACGTTTTTTCGGTGACCGGCTTTTGGTATTGAAATTACCAAATTTCACTTTTTTGAAATTTTTCGAGAATTGGTCAGGCCTAGTGCACCAAATTTTAACACATAAAATTGCCCGAGTTTGGGCACATATGGTCCAAATTTCAGCCTATTTGGTCAAAATTTGCGGAAATCGCAGTGAAAAGAAATGTGATCATTTTTTCGGTGACCGGGTTTCACTATTGATTTAACAAATTTCACTTTTTTTGAAATTTCTCGGGAATGAGTCAAGCCTAGTGCACCAAACTTTGACACATAAAATTGCCCGAATTTGGTCACCTATGGTACAAATTTCAGCCTATTTGGTCAAAATTTGCGGAAATGGCAGTAAAAAGAAATGTGATCATTTTTTTTGAGACACCCTGTAGATAAATGGGGACCAAACCTTACCTGTCTCGCACACACCAACAGCAAAAGGGAAGGGTTGTTGTTAAGGAGGCTGCGTTGTGTCTCTTCCTGCTCTATAGCAGTTGGTTACTCCTAGTCCAAAAAGTTATAACAACAACTTTGGTGCTTCATGCTTGGCGTCAAAGAAATTTTGGACCTGCTAAGCTGCACCTATCGTACGTACTTGCACGTGCCTATTCCATTTCTGCATGCTCACTACCGATTAGACAATGTCAGTCACAGCTATCATAGGATTATTTAACGGCAATAGGAATATTTAACGGCACACGGCAATAATCTTAAAACCTAGGCGTGGTTGTGGAGTCAGGATGGTCGACGGTTGGGGGCTCTAACTATAGAAGCGCCAAATTTGAACAGGTGTGGCATCGGCGTCGTAGTTTAGTTGCAGTTTAGTCGTAGCATAATACATAATACATAGTACATAATTATTATTATTGACATTAGTTTATGTCCATGTTATTGCTCTTATATATGCAACGGTTGCTTGCCTCTGCAGTCACCATACCGTACTCCTACTCCTACCTAATATCCAATAAAGTTTTGTTCAATCATTGTTTTATTTGCGATAGCAGCGCTTAAGCAAATAATACTTTACAAATAGCAGCTCCCGTGGTCGAAATAATGACGTCAGACGGACTGGGTCAACTGTGCTATAACTGCGCTTCGATGATTAGGCGGCGGCCCAGCGGTGCTATAACTGGAACTGTGCTATAACTAAACACTCTACCGTAGCGAGGGCCATTAACTGTGCTATAACTAGACGGCACCCCGTAATGCACTGTAAAACGTGCGCACCCAAATTGTAAATCTTTAATAAATATGACCACATCCGGTATCAAACAACTACTATTGACTTGTACATTATTGGTACATTATATGACATCCACAACCAATTACTGCATGCTATCTCAGATTACGCGCTCATCATATCGCCTTACTTCATCGATTATCGGCCGATTTCCCCCGCAACCCCCACTTACTAAAACAATCGTAGCATTCGAGTCCGCCGACAGATATGTCTCCCCACGGGGATTTGGGTAGATATGACGATTAGCTATCGATTAAGCATAAACATAACAATATTCTTCCAAGCCCAAGGACGGTGGCCCCTTTTGAACGAAAATCATCACTATGAAAAAAATAGAAAAAAGAGGTTTTCTCAGTCATCTTTTGAAAGATAGCTATCAATTTTACTTTGTGAGTAGGCCTACCTTAGATGCATATTTCGGCGCATTTACTTTCAGACATCCTTGAACAACAAATTAAAAAAAAATAAAAAGAATGAAAATGCGCGATTTCGACCTCCCTAACTAAAACAATCGTAGCATTCGAGTCCGCCGACAGATGTGTCTCCCCACGGGGATTTGGGTAGATATGACGATTAGCTATCGATTAAGCATAAACATGGCAATAGTCGTCCAAGCCCAAGGACGGTGGCCCTCTTTAAACAAAAAATGGCCAAAAATGTACACACTCAAAACACTAATCGGCGCAAGTAGTGATCTCCCTAAAATAAATAAATAAATAAGTTAATAATCTGCAAAAAAAGTTAAAAAATGACAATATGGAATCGGAACCCCGATCTCCGCAGCTAGCACACATTGCGCAGATTAGTGTTTAACGTTTAGACAATTTTTATCAAATTTTCGTTTAAAAAAGGATTTGGTCGACCGTTCCTTTGTGCATGCTTAATCGATAGCAAATTGTCACATCTACCATGTGCTGGTCCTCGCATATATCCGTCAATGGCCTCGAAAGCTGCAATTGTTTTATAAAGCAGGTGTCACGACGGTTCATTTTTCAATTTTTGCATTTTTTTAATTTGTTGTTCAAAGGAACTATGAAAGTAAATGTGCAGAAATATACATTTAAGGTCGGCTTACTCACGTGATAAAATTGGTAGCGCTATCTTTCAAAAGATGCCTAGGAATTCTTTAGCCGTCTGGAACGGCGCACCAACCGACTATGTAAACCACTGCAACTTTATGTTTCCTCAAACTTGGACCGCTTTGCCGAGTTCCCGCGTTGCCGACGCCGACAGACTATGTGAACCCACCTTTAAGGCTATTCTTAGCATAGGCTTAAGCAAACAAGTTGAAGGTGGGGCAGTGGCGTACCAAGGATTTTGCAAACCGGGGTGTAAAATAGTGCAGGGATGGGACCAGCATATAAATACCCCGTACAATTACAGTAAATAAAACTGCAATTTTGGCTTTGCATTGTAGATGTCGAGTATTTCAGAAAGCTATGACGTCAAAGGCCAAAAAAGCAAAGCTTACATCGGCCTTACACCTGCGCGAAGCAAGACCAGTTGTTGGTCAGCAGAACAACCGGTTTTGACAATCAAATACCACTCGCACGGCCACTCTCAGCGTAATATGTCATTGGCAACTGGAGTGGTCTCTTTTTGTGCGCTGTCGTATTTTGGCCATCCGAGCTTTCTCGTGTTTGTTTTGCGCAGCTTCTGTTGTAAATCAGTTAGTTGTAAGCAGTTCAGGTGAGTGAGTGTAAATAACAACAAAATCTTGATGAGTCAGCCGACTACTACGCAACAATGCACCGCGGGAAGCAGAGAGGCGTACTTTTTTGTCAAAACAAGTGTCTGACGCACGCCTTTATTATTAGAATACGGCGGCGGTCCTCTCTGCGTAATGCACGTGCTTATCTTGTTGATGTTGTCATTTTGCAGCGTTTAAATTAGAGTGCGAACTGGTATTGGGTATTGGGTATTGGGTATTGGGTGTATTGGGGTGTTTTCCAGGTATTGGGTATTGGGTATTGGGTATTGGGGTTTTTACCCCCCAATACCCAATACTAATTGGGACAGGTAAAAATAGAAAAAAATCGATGTTGACCTGAAAAATTGATCTAAAAAATCGAAAAAGTTGGTCGATGATTCGGTTTAGGAAGCTATTTTCGCGTTAAGCAGCCATCCATCCAAAATCCCGATTTTTCGGGGCCTCTTTCCCCCAAAATCGCCTTGCGTCGTTTCTTGGGGACCCCCTCCCCCTAAGGCGACGTTGTTTTCGGTTTACCCCCGCCCCGATAAAAGTGCAGTACATACAGTACTGTCATGTTTCCTTGTTACCATACCGTACAATCAATTGAATAGATCGCCACAACCACTCTGGGAAGCTTTTCTGTATGTAGAAAAATTTGACAGAATATAATTAAATTGAAAATAATACAATCAAAGTTCCCTAAAATTCTGAAAAAAGTGACGTCGTTTTTTGCTAACCCCTCCGTCTCCTGGTGTGTCGTCTATCGTCGCATTTCAGCCGACCCCCTCCCACCTCTGGAACGACGTCGTTTATGGACGGCCTAATCAACTACACGTTAGTAGAATTTCCTAAAGTGTACGCTTTTCTAAGCGCTACACCAGTAATTAATTTCTCTGTTCTTATCTAAAATATAAATGGTGACATTTCTAATGTCATCATAATGTACCAGTACCGTACGCATGGCTATTGTGGTGGTGCACACAATTTCCGGCACAGGTACACGTACTGTGCATTGTAGGAAAAAAATCGCCGGAAGTAAGAAACAGGACTGAATTACGAAATAATAAGTACCAAAACTGATAATTTCTGCTAATTTTATGCCCAAAATGGCTTCAAAATGCTTTTTGAAAGGCTAATGTTAAAAAAATTTTCTCGCCTTGCTTGGGCAGCGGCCCAACCAAGCCTCTTAAAAATTTTAATTGCAGTGCCAAAAATATTTTGTACATAATTGGAATGTACCTGTCCAGTAAAATGCAATTTTTGGCCCAGCTACACAAGTATTGGGTATTGGGTATTGGGTATTGGGGTATTGGGGGTCTCAGGTATTGGTATTGGGTATTGGGTATTGGGGTATTGGGTTTTCTAGGTATTGTTCGCACTCTAGTTTAAATGATGGCCCGAAACGCAAGTCACAACAATCCCGCATTCGTGACCGAAAGTTCAAAGGGAACTCCTCCCGGCAGCAGCCCTCCGTTGGAAATGCAAGCCGTCGGAATGAAAGGAATGGGTGGCGAGGTATGTAAACAACTTTTTTGTCTCACTATTTTTGTTCATGGATTCAAAGAGAATAGTTTCTGGTTCCAGGTTTATCCCGTACCGGCCAGCCCTACTTCCCCGAAAAAGCTGGATTTTGATGACGAGTCAGAAAATGAACGCAGCTCGAATGCGCTTATGAACTGCATAGCAGTGCTGCAGTCGCGTGTGGGCGAGTTTAAGCGAAACAACCGGAAACCACTCAAATATCTGCTCATTAGTTTGCTGTCGATCTGCTGGTGTGTCTTTCTGCTGGTTGCATTGATCAAGAACTTCGACCGTGCCTGGCCTCTGGCGCTGTGTACAGTAATCGGGGCCGCTTTGATCTGTTACTTCCAAATTCTCAAGCCACTTATACAGAATTCTATGGATGAGATCTGTGAAAGAGTGTCTATGCAGTTTAACCGTGCCTGGAAATCTATTTGTTTTCGATGGTAAGCCTGCCGGTAAGACGGAAGAAAATAATTTGCTAAAATTGTTTTAGGACTGTGTACACAAGCATTTTGTTAGCATTCTTCGTTTTGATAATCTGGGATACCTGGGACAATCCTTGGCGTCTGATGTCGGGAGTCGGACTAATCTGTTTTATTCTCATCACTTTCATCTTGTCAAAAAATCCGGCAAAAGTAAGTGTAAACTTTGCTTTGAGATTGTGCCGCATTTGATTGAACAAATTTCTAGGTCAACTGGCGTCCGGTCTTCTGGGGATTGGCGCTGCAGTTTATTCTGGGATTTCTGACTTTACGCGTTCGACTCGGACAGCGAATTTTTAGTTTCTTGTCGGAACAAGCCAGCATTTTCCTTTCCTACACTGACAAAGGCAGTGGATTTGTTTACGGTACGATATCGTTAAAATGATAAGCTTGTAACAAAGCGAAATAACTTTTTTCTAGGGTTTCTTGTCACTCCACCAAACATCTGTGGCGTTTTTCCAGTGTTCGCATTTTCGGTAAGCTTGCCCAATAAAGTAATATCCTATTTAGTCTTTCAAAACTAAGACTGTTTAGGTGTTGTCGACCGTAATTTTCTTCAGCAGCGTAATCTCAATTCTTTATTACTTCGGAGTGTTGCAATTCATAATCATCCGGGTTGCTGGTTTGATGCAGGTCTGTTGACCAATTTATATTGATACGTACAGTACGTACAGTACGTATTTGCTTTAGTGGACGATGGGAACCACAGCAGCAGAGTCACTCAGTGCAGCCGGAAACATTTTTGTGGGTCAGACCGAGGCCCCCTTACTGATTAAGCCGTACTTAAGCAAAATGACTAGTTCTGAACTTCACGCAATCATGACTGGAGGTTTTGCTACAATTGCTGGCACCGTGTTCAAAGTCTACGTCGAGTTTGGGGTAAGTAATTTTGCTAGCTTGGTTGCAAGGACAGTATTTTTGAATTTTCTTTTTTTCAGGCATGCGGCAACCATATTCTCACCGCCAGCGTAATGTCCGCTCCGGCAGCTCTAGCTATTGGCAAGTTGTTCTATCCTGAGACGGAGAAATCTCACACCAAAACTATGAAAGATATGCAGCTAGGCAAAGGGTACTTTTCACAAAAAACCAGCTGTATTTTATTTGAAAGTTTGCGGTTTTTTAGCGAAGAAAAGAACGCACTGGAAGCAGCGGCTAATGGTGCCTGTAGCGGAATTTCGTTAGTCTGGAACATAGTAGCCAATCTGATAGCTTTCTTGGCGCTCTTAGCCTTCGCAAACGAAGTGCTTGGATATTTGGGACTGCTTATTGACGTTCCTGATCTTTCTTTTGAAGTATGGCTTTTCTCTAGCACATATTTTTTCACCCGTACGTATGTACGTGCAGTAACAACGTTTCAGAGACTTTGTTCGTGGCTCTTTTATCCATTCGCTTTTCTCATGGGAGCCAGTCGGGACCACGCAGAGCTGATGCGAGTAGCCGAACTGATGGGCATAAAAACGTTCATCAACGAATTTGTTGCCTACAAAAGGATGGGTGAATTCGACAGCGACGGACTGTTGAGTCCACGAGCCAAGTTGATCGCCACATACGCCCTGTGTGGCTTTTCGAACGTCAGCGCCGTGGGAATTCAGCTGGGAGGCATTGGCGGAATGTGTCCCGAGAAAAAACCTCAGCTGGCTAAAGTCGCTGTAAGGGCTTTAATTGCTGGAAGCATCGCCTGTTTTATGACTGCTTGCGTTGCAGGTTAGCGAGCACCAAACCTTTTTGATCTTTAACCGCTAACAGCTATAAGTTTAGGTCTTCTAACAAACGAAGTAACGGACTGCGTAAAGATTGAACGGGCTTTCACCAACTGTACCAGCGTCTAGCAAACTTTTATGCCTGCACTTTGCAACAATCACTGTATCAAATTGCAGCAGCAGCAGAGCTGGAAAGAAAACGTCTTTACGTTATGTATGTATGTACCATACATTTAATAAAATATATTAGACGAAACTGACACGAAAAAATGTCACCAAAATCAATTGACAACATGATAATAATATTCGGAGAAAAATAAAAAAGTTCCAGAACTGACTCCGGACTGCTAGAAACACTCACAACGCGTCTACTAAACGTCACTGTCAAAGAAAAACGCAAAGATAGTCGCCACTAAAGGTCTGCACTGAGTAAAGAATAAAAATAATCTGCTATAACGGTAACCATAGATGACACAAAGAGAACGGCGGGGATCCAACTTCTCGTGTGTGACTAGCATCTCGCACGCATCACAAATAAATTGCATTTTGAGAAGAGTTAGGTCAGCAAAAATCAAAACCTTAACAACAGGCACCGAATAACGCGGGTTTCCTCCTTTTCCCCCAAGCAAAAGCCCAAAGAACAACGGAAAACAGGGCCTTCTTCTTCTATATAAAACTACGTACTGTACGCACAGGAAACAAGAGCGAAAATAAAAATAATAATAATAATATAAACACATTCGAACGTAGTAAAGGTTGCATCCGGAAAGAGAAGCGAAAAGCGCAGCCATTACGAACGAACGAAAACTTACACTAGAAACAAACAAACAAACAAATGTCGTAAATAGGCCTACAAATGTTCAGATTCGATTCACTTTTCACAGGCGTGCACAGTAATAGTAGTGACATTTTACGGTAATAATAAACGAAGACAAACGCTGTACAACAGAACTTAACCACGCCATAATGGTAGTAATAAATAAAAGGTGACTGTGAAAAACAAACAACAAACGAAACCACGTTTAGAACAGTATTTTCGCCAATAGTACGGCCGACGCGCCACCAATGCCCAAACAGAGAAGCCGCGGAACCGGAAAGGCGCAAGCTTTTAAAGTGAGCCGGCTTTTTACAAAGAAACAACAGGAGACAGCAGACAGAGACAGACAGACAGCGCGCACGCGCGTCAGTACGTCCACCAATCGGCGCGCGGCTACACAGTCGAGTCAGTGACAAACCAATGAGCGATCGCCTTTCCTAGGCCAGCCAGCCAATCGGCGGACAGCTCGACCAATCAATACTGGTTGAGAGAGGCGGGGGCTTGGGCAAGGGGCGACGACGGCGCGCCCGACCGGTGCAAATGGACGCACTGCCAGCCACGACCGTTCTTCTTCTGCCAGACCCGTGTCTCTTGCGCTTGGCGCGTGCGGGCGTCTCCGTTCCTTAAACGGTAAACTAATGACACATGCTGGTTGATGAGTAAGGGAATACTGTTTTTTATATGACACATTTTTGGGTTAATTCAGGAAAGTCTAAACTGAAAGGCAGCACAACAACCATCTCTCCAGTAAAAGCAAAACCTCCAGATCAGCCACCAACATATGTAACAGGAAGACTCTACATAATAGGCCAGAGCACCCCCGAGCCGACTTCTTTTAAACCTACCTTGGATTTTTCTGGCAAGCAATGTATTCAGCAAATTCTTACAATTTATTCGACACTAATCGCCTATGAAACAGCACTTTTTAGCTGTATTTGAGCCAAAATTAGCGATTTTTAGCCCAAAATTGGGATTTTGAGCGTTCTAAGTACCCAACCCCTAGAATTTGGCTCAGTTCCCCTCGGGCGGCGCCAGATCATACATGGGCCGGGGGTCTGGGGGGGTTTGCCCACCCCCCAACTTGGGCTCGACCCCCCAAACGACCCCACCCACCCACCTCAAGCCAACTTTTGTTCCTGACCCCACCCACCAAAATCGCCGCGACCCCCAAACCGGCAGGCCCACCCCCAAATTTTCGGATTTTGACTACCCCCAACCCATTTTTCCGGCCCATGTATGCGCCAGATCGCCCCCAAACCCTCACCAATCGGCCAGCGGATGACCTGTTACATGTCTGCCCACCCCATTGGGAAGTACCAACCCGCGCACCCAAGTCTTCTTACACCATTTTTGCCTTGAGCCTTCGCTCTGGCCCAAATTATTTCTCTTAAGCCTATCTTTTTGTCTAACGACTCTCTAAGGGGCGTGCAAAAATTACGTAATGGTACTTTTGCCCATTTTCGGACCCCCTCCTCTAATCGCCCATAATAATTTCCTGACCACCTCCTCTGATTATTACGTAATAATTTGGCTACCCCCGAAATTTCTATTTTTTAAAGAGATAGAGCCGAAATTTTTGCGTTCAATTCCATGTAAAATAACGTTTCTATTCAAAGAACATCTGCCCGTAACAAGAGACGTACAAGAAAACTGCCTCTACAAACAAACAGTGACATCCAGCTGCTAGTCATCTTTTATGTACTAATCACTCTACTAATTTTATTGTAAATTTTAAATTAATAAAAACTTTTGTTAAAAAAATACATCTGTATACAGTAACATATTGATAATTTTCTTAGTTTTTTTTATTGATGAGCTACTACATCTAGGTATGTATAGCCTTCGTTTTACATAGAAGCCATCATTGGATGGCTTTTTAATAAAGATGGAACCAAAGTGTTTTATCACGGATTTTAGGGCTGTGGCCATATCACTTGACTGATGATCGATAGTCATAAAAGATCGAGTCAGTAAGTACTATACACTCATAAACTCTGAGCCAAAGGTAACCATTGCTATTTAGCATTTGAAAAATTGGAAAGCTGTGACTTAAACGGTAGCGGCCTTCTCTAACCTAAACGTTCATCTACAGCATACATGTAACAGGTCATCCGCCGATGGGGGGAGGGGGGTTGGGGGGTCTGAGCCAAAATTTTGGGGGAGGGGGTGGGCACTAAAAAACGCTCAAAAATCGAAAAAATCGCAATTTTTTGGCTAAAAATTGCCAAAAATCGCTAATTTGGGCTGAAATACAGCTAAAAAGTGCTGTTTTGCAGGCGATTTTGGCAATTTTTGTGTGTGAAATTGTAAAAAATTGCAAAAATTTGCTCGAAAATTTACTTGCCAAAAAAATCGGAGGGGGGGGGGGTGAAATCGTCTCGGGGGGGGGCATCCGGGGGGTCTGGCCTAAGTCGGTGGGGGGGGGGGCAGACCCCCCAAACCCCCCTGTTACCTGTATTATCTACAGTACAGTACGTAAGTGAAACTTAGAAAATGTAAGTCCAATGGCTTCAAATCGAGACTACATGTACATGTACTATACTGTACGTGAAAACAATTAAAATTATGGCCACCTCAGTGATTTCTGCACTTTAAAAAAATTACGTGATGAAAGTCGCCAAGCCCCCCTGCCCCACCGTAATGATTAGTAATTATTTGGCGAACCCCCTCTCCCCTCATGCCGTTACGTAATTTTTGCACGCCCCCTAAGAGTGATTAGGAACGCCGACTTTTTAGTTTACGTGCATGCCTTTGTGTTTTCTTCTGAAAGCCGCTTCTAATGATGTGTTTTTGAGCATTGCAGCTTCGTGACCTGTTCAGATTTCAAGCGTCTTTATGTTCTTTGACACAGGGTTCGTGTGGCTTTTGCAGAGCAAAATTACGTGACAAACCAGAGTGAGGAAATTCAAACAAGGGCGAGAAGAATTTGAAAAACTGGCTTTGAAAAACCAATTTATACGGTATTCTGAGTTGCAGTACATTACATAGTAGTAGAAAGTCCAATTTGCAAAAGGGCGGTATGTACCCATTGAGTGGTGAGATGTTCCTACTGGTATCAAATTTTCCCTGACCGGACACGTGACTTGGTCCGGCACGAACCCTGTGACAAAACACAACTTTGTTGCTCATCAATGCAAACTATTCGGTATTATGCGGATTGGAAACTGCGATTCAGTACACGACAGAGCAGTTATATCGTTCGGTTCCCACTAGCTTACGTACCTGTCAATGAACTGAGTGAGGCGGGTGTAAGCGACGCAAGCTGCATCCTCAGCCAGAATATGCACGTGTGGATTTAGTATGCTGGTGTGCAGAGACTTGGCATTGCGAGACTGCGCTGTCGCTGAAAATCTCGGAAATCCTTTCTCTCTCTCTTACAATCCGATCAGACGTACAGTTATCGAAATAAAATTTGTGGAATTCCATTCCTTGAATTAGGTTTCCGAGGGCTTCCGGCTCAAAGCACGTCATCTGACCGTCGCACAGTTTCCTAGAGAAGCTTAGAAAGGTATAAAAGAAAGCAAAGAAGACGGAGAAAACGTACGCGTAGGTGTCATGATCGCCGCCGCTAATCGCATCGATCAGCTGCTGCGTGACCCTAACGATTTCCTGCTTCTGCACTGAAACGCAGCAAAGACACGGTTAGAGTCGAAACGTACCGGCATTCCGTTATGCTACGGTAAGAAGCAAACACAAGTGCAAAAGTCACACACTACAAGACCGGGAGGAAGAGTGTGCCCGACAAACATCTCACTACTGATGTACGGGGTTTTCTGACCATTTTAGATCGAACCGAAATCTGAACTACTACCTGCCTACTCAGAAAACCCGGTACTTGAAACTGGAGTACAAGACGGCATAAAAAACTTCTAGAAATTGGTGACTGGTGCAGACATGCTCAAAATGCATTCTAATGACACTGAATCGGTCGTCAAGACCGCAGATCAAACCGTTACAAACGTGAGCTCTCGCTGCTTTTGTTCCGCACGCACGGCTCTGCGCGAGTCAGCAGATCGGTTAGAGACAGACTGACTATCCGAATTTCAGACCAAAGCAAGCGATGGTTTGAGAACCGAGAAATAAAGTCGCCAGTGCAGCTTTTATTTGCTTATCGAACGAAGGACAAAACTAGAAGCAATAAGAAAAAAGGGAACTTGGTAAAACGGACGTGCGGGAATAATGGGATCGTACTTGACTGGCTAAAAGTTTGATCAAAGCATTAACGATCACATTATATCCACCAACCGATATAGATTAGCAGCAAGCTTGGGTAGCAAAAAACTGAAAACCGTTTCACAAAAAATCCATTATCGCAGCATAATGCACCACCACCACCGCACAACACAATTACTAATAATAACTGCGCAACACAGCAGACCACTCGGGCATTCGGTAGCAAGCTGCTCGCTATCAGTTCCGAACTCCAAAGATATCTCTCAAACGCCACTCGACTGAAACCTCAACTCAATTCTGGAACAGCTGATCAAAGGCACAAAGTGGTCGATTCAGGATAGCAACAACAACATAGCTGTATCTCGCTAATCCGGACAAGTAGGGTCACGAATCAAAGCAGAAACATCGCTTTTCAGGTCAAAACTTCTAAATTACAGCTTTTTAGTTGCACATTAGCTTCAGCACAATCTGAGAAAGCCCTTTAAGGGCAAAAATATTACATTCAGATTCAACAGAAACAAGAATCTATTAAAAATTACATCTGAAATTAGAGCTATGCATGGATTTGTTTCCAATTAACAAAATACGGACTGACCAACTATTTTACTGGACAAATTTCGAAGTTAGAACAGGAAACTTAGTTCGGATTAATCGACATAATAGCATGGGGAAAATTGGGACCTGGCTAAATATTGTCCGAATGGCGCATGTTCGGATTAACGAGACATGTCTGTAATTGATTTTCCACCGGCATCACATAGCTTTGCCACTTTGTGTTACAGCAGCATCATTATGATACCGGCATCAACTATGTTGCTGGCAGTAAAATACTGCAAGTCACTTATATTCCTTGACATTTTATGTAAGTTCGCAGTTTTTAGACGCTAGTGCCGTGCAGTTTTCCAGAGAAAACAGAGCCCCGAAGTACTTGCAATCTTTTTGCTGTCAGGACAGCACACCGACTGAACCCGAATCTCCGGTCTAGCGCAGAACTGGATAGCGAGAGCCGAGCCAAGCAGCAGCAAGAACAAGACCAACAACAACAAAGACGACAAGGAACAGAAAAGCAAAACGATCGCAAAATGGCTAGGCTAAGCCGCAATAGTGGCGTGGTATGTAGGTACGTCGTAGGTGGCACCACGTTCTAGTCTAGTGCGCGTGACCGGGCGAGTCATCCCACGAGAAGCATGCCACCGACCTACCGAGCTCCTCAGTCGGCGAGGCTGCAGCGTTGAAAAGAAAGCCAGTGTTATTGCCAGCTTTGACAGCCAGACACAGACAGACAGACACACGAGACACTGAGAACACCGACCCCACACCGCCGCCGCCGCTCTCCTGTCCAGCGGCCGGACACCCTCCTCCAGTGACTGTGCAACGTGCCATTGACTGGTCAAGACAGTGCACGTGCGCAATGATCCTTAACCGACACAGACAGACAGACCGACGCAGAGAGAAGAGAGAGAGACAGAGGACAAAGCCCGCCGGCCCCCACGAACTCAACGAGACAGACGCGAAGAAAACTGCAAAAATGAAGACAAAACACCGGCCACAGGAAAGGCAGACAGAAGCCGACACAATGGGGTGAGAGAAAGACAAACACCGTGCACAGGAGAGAGGCGAGTCCCTGACGGTCGGTCGGACTCTTTACCGCCGTTTCTGTCACCTCAACAGCTCAATTGGAAAGCGGTACTGTAAGGCATTAGAAACTTGCTGAAGTGATACCATCCTACAATAGGAGCTTCAGATTATTTTGGGAAACAATTTTTGGGCCAAATTCACATCATATTTTACACTTCCAGACTCATACATGTAACAGGGCGGTCGACCCCCACCCGCCTTTGGCCAAACACCCCGATCGGGATCCCCCCAAGACGATTTTTCCGACCCCCTTTCCGACTTTTCTGGCAATTAATTATTTTCAGCAAATGTTTCCAATTTTTATAATTTCAGACACTATAATTGCTAAAATCGCCTGTAAAACAGCTCCTTTCAGCTATATTTGAGCCCAGATGAGCGATCTTTGAGCGTTTTTAGTATCCAACATCTCCCATAGAATTTGGGCTCAGACCCACGACGGACTGCGCCAGACCCGACAACCCCCATCCGTGGATGCCCTGTTACAAGTATGTCCAGACTGTAAATCAGATTTATCTGTATCAGAGAATAGGCTAGCGTTTTTAGCATACATGGCAGTTGGCGTTACCTCAAACTAGAAAAGCCAAACACCGATCACTACCCTCTCGAGACAGTTTAAGGGATCACCGACCGAAAATACAAGTACCAGTAGCGGCTCCAATAGTAACAAACTGGCTCAGAAATCACTAATTTTAGCTTAAAATTCGCTAGAAAAGCCTTTGGAAACCGATTTTGGCGTTTCTGCTGCTGATATTTAAGAGAACTCTGTGTTTTTGGAAGCCCTTTTTATCGTTTTTGCCTATTTTTAGCTCTAAAACGCTGTTTGGTAGCTTAAAATAGCGATTTAGCCTCCATACTGAAAAAAACGTGCTAAAAACGCTTTTCCAGGCGTTTCGGAGCTTTTTGAAATTTTGGAGCCCCCTCTGGGTGAAACCCCCTCTCCACAACACCGGCCCGGAGCTGTTACATTTTTGACGCATACGGATTTAGATGTCAATAAATTTCTAAACCACGCCTCAGGCAAAAAAACTTCAGATCAGCACAGAACTATTTCTACCAATGTCTTAGCGGAACGGAGGTTAGAATGAGGTTTCAGAGGCGGCTCGAGAGTCCAACGACCGTCAGTCAGTGGTGAGCAGTGGATTGACTCACGCGAAGAGGGCGCCGCCGAGACGACCGTCGACTGCGTGGCCAGGTTTGCTTGGTTGGCGGCAGCGGCGGCCAGCGCGGCCGCGGCGGCTCCCGGCAAACTGGACGTGGCCGTCACGCGCGTGTGTTGCTGTTGTTGCTGCTGCTGTTGAGTCCTGGCGTTGGTGTCCACGCGCACCACCGTGTTCTCATGCTTCAGGTTGGGCCCTGCACATACAGAGACGGTCACTCACACACACAACACACCACTGGGCGGCCTGCTTCGGAGGCACCGTCGTCGGGCTTGTTGTCAAAGGAACGTCTCGAGTTACTAGCCTACACGCCTAGATTGCTTGCCTCCTCGCGTGAGCACTGGCTTCCCCGTTGCCACACACAAAAACACTAAAGCGTGCGCCGGCACAACACACACTGACTACGACGCGAAACCAAAGAGAGAAAAGTCACCCGCAACCACCACCACCACCACACAGACAGACAGACAGGTTACAAGAGCTGTTTACTCGATTTATTGGTAGTGCTAAAGCGGCGGCAGCAACTGAACCAAAACGGTCACCGGAAGAGTGCCGCCATTCAGTCAATTTGGCGATCGGGTGGGTGTGTGCGCCCAGAACAGAATGGGAGAGCGAAAAACAGAGAGAGAACCGATACTCAAGCGCTGCTTGCTTGCTGCGATTCCCGGCGATTGTTCGTGCATGATCAGCAGACAGGCGCAATCCAAGTGCGTGCCAAGAAGAACCTATACTGGCCAAAGCTGGCCATTAGCCGAACCAACTCAATCACTGTTTGTCCCGCCTAGCCAACTTGGCTACTATGCAACAAGAAATCTGCCACTGAATCAATGTTATTATAATTGCAACTAGCAGCTCACCTTTGTCCGCATCCTGATCGTCAATTGTGGTGGATGACTCGGACGACTCCTTAATAGTACTGGGCGCGGCGCCTTCCTTTTTGTTCAGCAGGTTCCGGCCTGAAACAGCGACCACGTGTTTGAACATGAGCGGAGCGGAGAGAGACCACACTGAGACGCACGCAGATACAGCGAGTACACAGCACAGTCGAAAGCAACCGACCGACCGACCAACAAACAAACAAACACAAACGTGATAAGCGTCTTGGAATAGGCTGAAAAGCAGCTCGCTCACTGACTGACTGGAAAAATTTAGCCGTGTCTGTCTGTTGTTGTTAGCTTCTGTTCTGCTGGCACACAACCTGTCCTACTAAAAAACCCACGGCTGCCGGGCCGACTGCTTCTGTTGCCGCAGACCAGCTGCTACGAGCCCCAACCCCGTCGACTGTGTTCGCAAAAACCATTGCGTTACTTATGGCGAGCAGACATGGGCAGAGGTTGACTATTTGTAACAGACAACTATTAAAATTGTTACGCCGTTTTTTGGAGTTGGCACTATTTGAAACGTGTTACAGTTTTTTGCGGACAAACAGTACAAACTTGTTACATATGTGTAACAAAACAAGTCTGTGAATGCTAACACCTAAATTTCCGTCCTTGCTAAACAGTTCCATTTGGTTCACGTCAGTGGTGTATCCAGGATTTTGTAAAAGGGATGTAAAACTATTGAAGTGCCTCGTTGGGCAACTGCCCAACATGGGCTAGAGAATTTATAAACGTTTAAAAAGGCATTCCAAGCATAATATTAGCTTTAGTAGTCCAATGTGGCCTCTAATCCATCTGAGCGTGAGAAAGTTTTGAAAACATAGCCTTCAAAAACGCATTTAAAAGGCATTATGAGCATAAAATAGAAAGTTTTTGTAAAGAATAAATTCGTTTCTCTTATTGACAAACTTTCTGTTTCCAACTCCACCGCAAAGGAGGGGTGTACCCGCCCTACACCACCTGGAGAAGCCACTGGTTCACCTTATCCAAACACAGCGTTTTTGGCAGATTAGTCAATTTAGGAAATGAAAATTCGTTAAGATCGGAAATAAAACAGCCTACAAGACAGAAACCTTTTTGATTCTTGCAAAACAGAAGCTTAACTTTCAGAATCCAACGGCCATCAGCTGAAAATATTAGCCTATGTCTGTCCAGCAGCAGATAGAAAATAATAGAAAATGCGCTCTGACTTATTGGTCTCGAAAAAACAGCTCTGCTGCGGCTTTAAGCAATCAAAGGCTTACACAGGGCGTCCAAGAGCTCGCCCAAAGTGCTCTGGCGCTTAAGCTGATCGCAATTGATTGCAGGCGCGGACATGGCAGATAGACAGACAAGCTAGTAGTAGCAGCAGAGCCAAAGCACGCGCACATCAACAACAAAAGACTCATAATAAAAATTTACGCGGCGATCAAGAAGAAAAGCGGCCGGTGAGAGAGCGCGAGCTAGGCCTGGCGGCCGACAGACATATCAAAGCAAGTACGTATGTAGTCTTCGACGTACCAGGCAGCGAGTGGGCTGGGTCTAAATTAACCACGCCGATTCGAGAGAGTGTGAGCGTGGGATCGATGGGTGCGCTGAATCCGGCCAAATAAACCGCCGCCGAAATCAGGCTCAGCAGCAGCAACGGCCAGGCCAGACTCCAGAGCACATTCAGCGCGCTCAACATAAGATCATCATCGATACTACTACTACGAGAGGGCAGACCGGTACTGCGCAAACACTCTCACGCTCGGACAGCAACCAGCCACTTTCTCTCTCTCGCTCTCTCTAAGAGCCACCGGCTCTTGAGACGGCAGCAGATTAGGGCCAGCCGCCGCTGCGAGCACCCACCGACGCTTCCTTGGCTTAACGCCGGCCGGCCGGCGGTTCGATAGCTGGCTTGTTCTTTACACTAAACACACTACTGGATACTGCCCAACTGACTATAAACACCGCTCTCCCACCTTACTCCCTCTTCATTACTCTAGTGCTGCCTGCACTGACTGGCACAACCACTTACTACGGTTACTACTATCAAACATGAAAGAGCTGTTTTAGAGGCGGAAACGCCTAAATAAAAGCCATTCTGAGCAAGCTTAATAGCGTTCCGGCAATCGGTGCCTTTCAGCAGTTGCACAAAACCTTATGGCCAGTAAGTAGAAATCGAAAAAATTGTTGACTGTTCTACAGAAAGACATCCATAAAGTGCCTTTCCGGAAAGTTCCGAATTAAACGATGCTCAGTCAAAAAGCTAGCCAATGTATGGCTAATTCGCAAAGCCAGCGCGCAGAAGCAGGCCTGGCTGGCACCGGCACCCATTACAACTAAATACACCAATAAAATCCATCAACTCCAACCGCGTAAGAGCCGCTCAAAGACCATGGCGATTTTTCCGGCAGCACCAGAACCAAAAAACAACACAATTTTAACAACAGCAGCAGTGCAGCAGAATGGTCTGGAGCGCAGAACAAACACGCAACCAGCCGGAATGCGTAATTGGTCGCCAAATGGCAGATAGAGAGATTATTACATTCTTCGTTGAATCCCTCGGCCAGCGAGCGAATGTCGGTGACGGAGAGGTCGGCCGGCCAGAAAAAAGCGCCGGCCGGATGGATCGAGTAATTAGAACCATGCAAGAGGTCGTGAATGTCGCCGATCGACGTGGCATCCTCGTCATCATCCTGACTGGACATGGAGTACCAGTCATCTCTCAAATCACGCGAGTAGGCGCTGCTGCCTGTCGAACGACTGACCGAAACCGACTCTTCCGACTGCGGCTCCCCTTTGCGGGTCTGGCCCATCAGTAGGTAGGCGTAGACTTTACTCTGCATGTCTTTTACCGACTGTCGGCAGCTGAGGAGACAGAGACAGAGGCCATGTCCGGCCGGGCGGCGAAGAAACAGAGAGAAAGACAATAGTTGGGGGCGATTATCAAATTAGGAGCCTCAAGCCGAGCGTATGGGCAGCGCTAAACGACCAATCAATGAACAAACGACCCAGGAACGGCGCACTAAGTGCTGCAGGAAAGGCGAAGCGCCAATCAGAACGTCCAACTACTCCTCGACCGCCACCTATACGTCGTAGTAAGCAAACCACCGCCAACAAACACCGAAATTGGCTCAAACCCCATCGGAGCCGGCTTCTCTCTCTCTATAAGCCAAATCAAGAAAACACACCAAAAATTTAAATCAAAAGCGCTTTCAACATACAAACTGAATACTTGCCGTCATAACTTGAAAAGAACAAAGGTTTTTGCCGCTCTAGAACCTTACCATCTTCGAAGTGATCGTAGGGTTCAATGTAGAAGCGAGGAATAGCCCGCGCCATTTCATGAGTCAGTTCTAGCAGAACAACAACTACATAGTAGCAGAGGAATATTGGCCGATGGCAACAAAGCTCTCATTTCCGGCACTCACCGCAAGACTTTCGCACTGCCGAATAGAATCCAGTTTCGGCCACTGCCATTTTAAATTCTAGACCGACCCACCAGCCCAAAGCAGCACACCAACAACAACAAAGCAGCATATAGCGTGTCGAACGGACATAATCAGCTAGGCAATTGCGAGCACCCAGCTAACTGGCAGCAGGGTGCATCTGGCAGCAATAAAGCCTAGACTCTGTTCTAGACGCGCAGTGCGAAAGTCTTCTTGCCGTATAAACAGCGCAAATCGCCTGTAGAAACAAACACAGGTGCAGATAGATGGACTCTGGGAAGCTGGGGGCGGGTGCGATAATAAGCGACGACCAACCGTCCGATTCTTATCAAGCTGCTTAATTGTGCGCCAATTGAGAGGCTGCTGAGTCGATCGTTAAAGCGCTGCTTCAAGCTACACTTAGAGCGCGGCGTGCCAATAAAAATTACAAATCTCTTTCCTTTCCGGGACTAACCGACCTACCCACCCTGCAGATCATCCGACGGCGGTTCTCTAATAATCGGCTGCACGGCCAAGACCGTCGATCGTCGGGGTCGGATTTCGGCAGTTCTTTCGGTCAGCAACAGTCCGCCGCTGGTTTCGACCAGACCAGAACTGTACCGAAAAACTAGCCGATTAATAATATTGATCAGTTTGTTCGGCCGACAAACACCTGATTCGGTTGTAATCCAGCAAATTGGCAGTGGAGGCCAAACCCTCCGCCACTAGGGCGGGCGTGTTGCAGAGACGAAAGGGCGACTTTTCTCGCCTCTTCTTCTCTTTCTTGGGAGAGCGGCGCTCCATTGGAAACACGATAATAATCAGTAATCGGTTTCCAGCGCGCCGAACGCGCACAAAAGAAACGAAAATCGACACCACCTCTCTTTTTCACTTTTCAACCGGCCGAACGGCACTGTAGTAGAATAATAAGCGAGCGAGCTTGGATGGCATTGCAGTGCGCACGCGCCAACAGATAAAACAGTCTGCTAACCACACACGGACACGGCAAAGATTGTTGGTGGGCAAACATACATTCATGTAGTAACACTACACAGGCGGCCGGAAGCGCATAAAATCCTACTCTTCAAAAATTAAGGCGCTCAGCCAAAATACGAAGCAATTCCCAGAAACAGACAGGACTATAAGCGAAGGCTTGATTTGTTTAGGATGGTTAGGAGGCTGTAAACACTAAAGCAGTGCAAAGACGCTGGCAGAGTGGCAAGCGGTCAGGTCTCACCGACGACGTCGTCTCTGTCTCAAAACGCTTATCACACCGAGAAAACAATGTAGTAATTACCTTGTATTTCTAAACCAAAACACACACCGTTAACGCAACCACAGTTCTCTGACTAAGAGCAACCATCGCAACGCAAGCAGCATTTGCCTCGCATGCCCTCCTCCCTTCTGCCTTACACTGCACTCTCGCACCACACTGCACCGTCTACCTACGCACTTACCGAAACAGTATGTAACGTTATTTAACTTACATACTGCATGTGAAGGCTAAACCTACCCGCTACTTGTTAATTGGCAGTTATAATAATCAATTCACTTTTTTCATGCAACAACGGAGCATACATGCACATTGTCGGCCGCTCGAGGATGCATCTACGGGGAGATTTTGAAGTTGAATAATACTTTGATGCCAAAATTTCAACTTTAAAAAGTTTTCTTACAGTATTCCACAACAAAATTTAACTACTGGACAAAATCTGCTCATCAAAACACAGCAACACTAAAGTCTGTCCAAAAAAGGAGCGACTCAAAGTTGTAGAGGAGCTCGAGTTCTTCTTGCCCATGGTTCACACTAATCTGCGCAATTTCCGCTCCGAACACTAATTTGCGCTACGTAAAAAATGAGCAAAAATTGCGATGAAAATTCAGAATTCGATTCTAGAGTCTTTGCGGAGTTCAATTATGCTTTTCTGACGTTCCTAGGTCCTATGAGTAAACATACAGTCACAGTTGTTAAAAAAAATTTTTTTGAAGGCCAAAAATTTTTGCTTTTTTTTTAAAAATTTTTAAAAAAAAATTTTTTTGAAAATCGTCTTAAGGGGTCCAGTGTGCTAGTACAGGCACTTACAAAAAAATTTCCACTTTTGCACCTCAAGTCAGTTAAGAAACCTGTTCGAAAACGCCAATACAGGTCTAAACACTGCCTGTAACTGCATAATTACACCAAAAATTGTCTTTAGAGGCACATCTAGGTGAACCTAAGGAAGGATTTCTTATGCAGTCGCTGCTAGACTCGGTATTATGCAAGTTGCTGGATAAAATGTTGGCTGCTAACAAAGAATTTACAAAAAATTGCACGTATTTACGTGAATTTTCGCACTTTTTTTTCCTTAATTTGCATATTGATTTTTCAAAAAAAAAAAAATTTTTTTTGAGCCTTCAAAAAAAAGCTTTTTTTTAAAAAAAAGTCTTTTTTTTTAAATTTTTGACCATAACAACTGTGCATACAGTACCTACATACATACAATTAATTTTTAGTGTTCCAGAACGTCTGCAAATACAGCCACTCCTGACATGAAAAATGGGAAAATTTATGTATTGAGTATAAATCCCGTTGTTTTGTTTCAACCTGCGCCACCCCTTATTGGAAGCCGAATTACGGTATCAGGGTGAAGTTTCAGCCAAATCTACCGGCCTGCCTATATTTCCCTTTTCGATGTGAAATTTTCAAAAAACGCCATTTTTCGCAATGTTGCAACTTTTGACCGGCCATATAATAACAGGAACGGTTGGACCTACTGACGTCATAAAAGCGTCATTGAACTCCGCAAAGACTCTAGAATCGAATTCTGAACGCAACTCATTTTCATCGCAATTAGGAAAAAGCTCATTTTTACGTAGCGCAAATTAGTGTTTAGAGCGTAAGTTGCGCAGATTAATGTGAACCATGGGCAAGAGACCAAGCTCCTTTACAACTCTGGTTCTGAGGCTCAAGTCGCTCTGACGCCTCCACAAAAATCTATTCGCAAAAAACCGCCAGGTCGCTCCTTTATTGGACTTCCAATAAATTTTTTTAAAAAAAAGAAAGCCAATTTTTATAGCAAAAATTTGGGTTTAAATGCGTAATTATCTTGAAAAAGCGTGCACACCAATCACACCCATCAGTGTTGTACCATTTGAATTCGGCTAGTTACTTACAAAATGAAAGTCAATAGTGAGTCACTAACTGTACAAACTAAAGTAAATTTTCGTTTAACAGATCACATTTCTTTTCTTTTTTTTAATTCACAATTTTGGTATCTATTTTTTGATAGACCAACTTTTTAAGCCCAAAAACATGAAGAGTTTATGAAAGGCAAACCAAAAAAACACCTTTACGACCTCTTCTAAAACACTAGTATATTTTGACCAAACTCATAACTAAGCAAGCACCTACACAATTCTATGCTTTTGTCTAGGCAGCTTACAAACCTCAGAGAACAAATTTGGTTAATAAATTTACTTACGTACTTAACTACGGAAGTCTTCGTCTGGCATAAAACTGATGCGCACAATGTACAATAGTTGCGCAGCCTCCCTGCATATATAAAGGCTTAACAACTCTGGCGGCAAAGGAACTCTATTCTTGCCTGCCCATCCTCCTCCAATGCACATGTATGCAAGACATGATTTGGCTTTGCTTCTTGGCTCAAATCCTATCCATACCTACTTGTCTGAAGAAAATTGCTTACCCCCGCATTTTCCGAGAAACCAATTACTGTCATCTTGGCCACACATCTACATGTGCATGGTGGACAGACAGCCTAGAGGGGGACAGCCAGGTCTCCATGTGTGTCAGCAGTTCTTCGGCGCACATTTTAGAAGTATTCGCGAAAAAATCGGAATTTTTTGTTAAATTTCGAAATTATATCGCCAAAATACAGGGTCCGTTAAAAAACAATCCTGTAGATTTTTCACTACAAATCTCAACCGATTTGAATGAATCCTTTTTTAAATGAAATATAAAATTTTGGAAAGATTGATGAAACCGTTATTAAGATAGCCTGCTTAGTTCCTGAGATATTTGCCCTCAAAGTCAAAACAGAGATTTTGGCAATGAACAAGAGTGATAAAGAACAACCCAGCAGATTTTTTACTTTCGCAACCATGAATCTCAACCGATTTGAATGAATCCTTTTTTGAACGAAAGATTTGTGTTTTCTTTGCATCCGCAGCTAATTATACATAAACCATACCCAATAATTTTCTAAAAGCAAAGGGTGATTTTGTATTCAAAACTACTAAACGTATTTCAATAGGTATTCCGAGCATGAAGTTAACAAGACCATATTACAACAAATCCTTATATTTTTCCCTGACCAGATCTGAAATTCCCTGACTTTGCCCCGACCATTTTTAAATTCCCTGACCCGTATGAACCCTGAATAAAACAGATTCTTACGGCTGATGGCTAACGAGACTTTACTGTTCAAGTAAAGCCAGAAAAGCCTCTAATACCCCCTCAGCAGTAGCAAGAATCCGTTTTATTACAAAGTGCAGCAGAATAGTAAAAAAATCCCTCTTGTTCACTACCTAAATCACTGTTTTGACTTTGAGAGCGAATCTCTCCAGAACTAAGCAGAGTACATTAATGAAAATTCCACCAATCTTTTAAGAATTTATATTTATCTTTTATTTAAAAACTGATTCATTCAAATTAGTTGAGAATTGCGGTTGCGGCAGTGAAAAATCTGCGGGTTTTTTGACGGACCCTGTAGAATTTTCGACAAAAAACTGCCCTGTAATAACAAAATTTTTGTTTATAAATCAAAACTTTCGATTAGGAAATCGAGGTTCCATGTGAGCAAAAGACGCTTGAATTGAATCTTTGGAGCGAAATTTCGACCACAATTACTATAGAACCCCGCTTCAGTAAGGTTTCAGACAGTTTCTCTGGTAGCGTTTAGTGATTCTCATTTTTGTCCGCCGACTATACATGTACTAAGTGGGTTTGGGGGTAACCACCTCACCCCACCTACCGAGACAGGTTAAGGGACCTCCCCGACCCAAAAATACAAGTACTAGTTGTGGCTCCAGTACTAACAAACTGGCTCATAAATCACTAATTTTTAGCCTAAAATTCGCTTGAAAACCTTTGGAAACCGAATTTTGCGTTTCCACTGCTGATATTTAAGAGAAATCGGGGTTTTGTAAGCCTTTTTGTCATTTTTTTGCTTGTTTTTAGCTCTAAACGCTATTTGGCTGCTTAAAATAGCGTTTTTTAGCGTCTTTACTGAAAAAACGTGCTAAAAACGCATTTTCAGACGTTTTGGAGCTTTTTGAAATTTTGAACCCCCTTCTGGGCGGGCGTCCACCTGAGGAAAACCCCCTCCCTCAGGTCGGCCCGGAGCTGTTACATGTATGCCGCCGACCCACCATGCAGACGTGCTGCGCACAAAGAGACTGTAATTCAAGCATTTTGCTCCGAGCCGCTAAATGACGTAGTTTATAAGGCTGAGCCAAAATTTCGCCATATAATTTTGTACTTACTAAAAGCGTATTCATATAATACACACTGGTGTCGAAAAATGTCGGGCCAACGATTTCTCCGAGTTTATTAAAAAGGTCAGCGACGGCAAGAACGGCATAAACTAATCCTGCATTATTCTTGCTGTTTTCTTTGCACTAATCATTCAGACATTCCCTACCACTAAATAATCAACAAAAAAGCTTCACTCTGTTACAAACCATTTTTGTCGCCGTCGCTGCGACCTGTTAGTCCATAACTTTAAACATGTCGGCGACCGACATTTTTTAGATTTAGAGTATAAATACGCCTATATTGTAAGAGTCTGAATTCGTAAATACTACCGAAGAGAGAGAGAGAGACTTGAGTTTAGTTAGCGGCGTTCGAACTGGGCTTCACTTTAGACGGGGCGGGTGAAACAGAAAAAACGTTCACATGCAGACTGGGGGAGGGGGAGGTAGGTAGGTAGGTAGCGAGAGAGTGAGTGTAGAGTGGCGACACGGCAGTCAGGCAGCAGCAGCAGCACCAGCAGCAGACAGCGTTACCGGCGAGAACGCCGACGGCTGCATCACCTTGGCTGTGCTCATCGGCAGACGAGGCAGATGCTGTCGAACGGAACTTACTCGACAGATTCCGCGTCGCTATCATCGTCGTCAGAATGGCGCCCTGAAATAACAAACCAATGGCACTCCACTCGCTCGCTCCGACAATACAGGGCAAAGCCAAGTCTACGCAAATCAGCCTTTTAGCCCTACTTCGCCTACTTTCTAAATGGACTTGTCTTTGCCTATTTTTCTGGCTAAAATCACTTTAGAAACCCTGACTCAAGTACAGGCCAAAAATCACTGTTTTGCAGAAAATTTTCACGGTTTTTTGGTATTTTCACGATATGGTAGTACCGCTTCCTTGCAACTCGTACCCTATGTTGCCACTAGCCTAGGCAGACACTGGCTAGCATTTCGGCTGAGGGGGGGGGAATTTCCAATTCTGAGAGGGGCTGATGGGACTTGAGGGCAAAAGTCTGATTTTTGGCATAAATATTTCAGGCTTATATTTCCGTAAAAATTTGCTATTCTGAGCTTATTTAAACCTAATTTATGCTTACTTACTTGTATCATAATTCTATATACAAAATATTCACCAAAAATTCATTAGGAGGTAGCAGCGGCCTGAAGGGGTAGGCCAGAGCATGATGGGGGTCAACAACTCATGTCTGAGCCCAGCTAGGCGGTACCTTACAGGTTGCCCAGGTACTGGTACCATAACCACAAGCCTGATTGAAATAGTGCTACTTTACCTTCAGCTTCCGTCTGGCATTGAACTTCTTCAGACAGTCAACCGTGTCTTGTCTGTGCATAACGGACGCCACGCGCTCTCTCTGCTAACAAAACAAACAGAACTGAACATTTTAGTAGAACAAAGAGAATCAGCGACTCACGCAAATCCACGGGTGTTTAAGCGCGTGGTCGGCGGTTATTCTTTTGCGAGGGTTAACCGTGAGCATACTGTCGATTAGGTTCTTGGCGTCCGGCGTTACCGTATCCCACTCAGGACTGGGGTACTGTAAGAGTAAAATTATGACGTCCACATACAGCTCACCCGTACGCATAGAATGCGGACAATAATACATAAGTGCAGAACACCCAATAATACTTGGGCCAAAAAATCGTATTTCAGTGAACAGATACTGGATATTTTCTATTTTAGATAATCATAAAGAAAAGCAAATGCTACGGTCCCAATTAGAAACTACATTTATGTATCGCTGGTTTCGTCTCGACATTTCGTCAATCAATTTGGCTGAAATTTTAACACAACATGTACAAATCCTCAGAACTTTTACTCTAAAAGACTTAGCCAATTATAGCATTTCTACCACTAGTTATCCTCTTCAATGTGTCGTGTCCCTTGAAGTAACGGACTTGGCTAAAATTTTCAGAGGAAAACTCCCGAGGCTGCGCGTGTGTTAAAAACTGATTGATGAAGAGAGAAGCTAGAGCAAGACGAAACCGACTTTATTTCCCACCCTATTTATCAAAATATACGCTGCTAACTTTTAGTCATAAAAAGGGCGTCCTGAAGCAATCATGGAACTAATTTTGAAGACTTCATATTATGCTCCCAAATTAGGTATTGAACAAATATAGTAAACACCGCTACCACTCACATCGTACGCACCAGCCTTGATTTGCGCATACAACCTATGTTGGTCTTCATCCCAGAACGGCGGATAACCCACCAGCAATATATAGAGAATGACACCTAAATCATAATAATACTATATAAGGAAGCAGCTGGAGGAGCGTACCGCACGCCCAAATATCGACAGGCTTTCCATAAGGTTCCTTTTTGAGAACTTCTGGAGATAGGTATCCTGGCGTTCCGGCAAAACCTACAAAGCAGAAACGTCCAGAAACCTCTTCAGACGATTCATTTCAGAAGAGCAGCAGAAGAACTGACCGAACCAGGCCTCTTGGTCACCTTGAACTTCGATGGCCAGACCGAAATCTGCCAGCTTAACCGCCGCGCCCTTGGCCTTGCTCGCAAGTAACAGATTTTCAGGCTGAAACCACCAATTAGAGCCAGTCAGAGGCAGAAAAAAAAGGAAAATGAAAGAAATATATTGCTAGGACAGACTGTCGTGCACCTGTGCTAATCGTAATCATAAAGATAATAATAATAATAATAATACAAAAGACGTCCCAAAGAGAATAGTATCTGTCTTTGCTTGTTACAATACAATTCGCTCAGATTTAGTAATGAAAGAGTTGACCGTTTTTTCTCGAACTAAGCGGAACTTTCTGTCAGACAGATTAAAAAAGACAAAAATCGATGCCACACTTTTTGGGACAGCCAATACAAGAATTGCAACGCTAAATCAGAGAAATATAACCACCAACCAACCAACCACTACCACAAAGACGACTCGGCCTCGCACCAACTAACTACGTATAGCAGATCATAATAAAGTCTAAGCCAGCAAACCCGGCCTCAGTCGGCCAGTAGCCTAGTTTGGACTTGGTTTGTACAGTTGCCCAGCAAATTCGAAAAGCAACAAGAAAGAAAAGTGTGTAATTTCCCCAATTTCATGGCTGGGTTATCACAGAAAGAGGTGCGCGTTAATTTTACGACTCCCCTAAACGCGAACAATTCTACAAGCACCACTGGCCAACGCCTTTCCTCTTTACCGTTTGCTTCTTGAGCACTTACCGAGTATGAATGGAGAAAATTGAAGAAACTCGACACAAAGAAAGAAAGAAAGACAGAAAGAAAGAAGCAAGTTGCAAAGAGGACCAGAGTAAGCGGGTCTGCTGGCAGCAAAACTATAGCATGACACCAGCTCACTCAGCGATATACAGAAGGCGCAGCGGCAAACTACCAGAGACGACGGACAGGCAAAAAAGGTGCGACTGAGACGAAGAATGCAAGAGAATGAATGAAGGCAGGTGAGGAGACAGAAGAGACCGCTCGACTACTAGTGAGAGAGAGAGCAAGCGTTACCTTGAGGTCCCTATGCACCACATAGTTAAGGTGACAGTAGGCTATGGACTCTAGTATCTGCTGTATGCAGTGGCTGAAAAATAGGTCCAAATTAAACACACCTTCAAGTCCCGATGTAGCACCCCATTAGAGTGACAGAAAGCCACGCCATCCATTACTTGGTTTATACAGTGACTAGAACACAGAGCCAACGTTACTATCTACTTCTGCACCGACACCCTCCGGCCTCTCTCGTACCTATGTACACTCACACCGACACTTTCTTTGGACAGACCGGCGCTTAACCGTAGTGGCACCTACTGCCCTACCAGTCGTATTTCAGTGAACAGATAATATATTCTGGATCACAAGAAAAGGCAAATAATTAGATTCTTTGTTTTAGACAAGAAGAAAGTTAAGCAAAACTGACTTTTAGGGGTCCCTAACAAAAATTTCAATTTTATCTACCGTATTCAGTTGACTCCTAAGCCTAAGCCTAAGCAAGAAAGTGATTAATTAATATGTATAGTGGAGGTGGAGGGACCCCTAAAAGTCAGTTAAGCCGAAAGTTAATTAGTGTTGGTGCTCTGATTAGGAAATAAATTCTCTTAACATTTAGCTGATCGGTGCAAAAAGGGCTTTCTAAAGCGAATCATAGATAGCTCCGATTAGTACATCGAAAATCATCTCTTTTGTTTTATAGGCTATCACACCTTTTTGCATACTGTAGGTGTTGAAAGGAGTGTGGAGGCTTTTACTACGTTTCCACGGCTGTCGGGCACAGAGGTGGCCAGTCGACATCCGTGAGGGGGAGTGATGAAGAGTTTGATAGTTTGTGTGTGTGTTTGTGGTATCAAGTTGTCGAGTGGTTGTGTGAGTGTGTGTGTTTGTTGTGTTGTGCAAGACTACTAGTAAAAGCCTCCACATTCCTTTCAGTGTGTACTTCGGGAGGCAAACGATTTTATTGTTGAACAGAACCCCAATCTTAGTTAGCAGTCTGGATCACCTGTCACACCGTCAATTACCACTAGCTACCATTTATTTATATGCCGTTAAGCGCCTAACAGAAAAATAGGTGCAAATTAACCGGTCAGTCGTACGAGCGAAGCCGGAGTACAACTCTAAAGCAGCTCCTGCAAAACAACGTTAGAACTGACACCAGACAACAGCGATTCGAAACGTCCAAGCGGATTTTGAGAATAGCAGTAGGCGGTTTAGTTGAAATGTACGAAGAAGACATTTGGATCGGATGGCCAAACAAACAGTCAGTCAAGATAGAAAAGAAACTAACCTGGCATCAGCTTCGCTGTAAAATTCCCTAGCCACTATATCCTCAAACAATTCGCCACCGGTAACTCTAAAAGGAAGCACCGTCCGTCAGCGAGCCTGGCTAGGCAAAAAATCGAAACCAACGTACAGATCAAACACAAGATAGTGAAAGCCTTCTTCCTGAATGCTGTCATGAAGTCGAACTGAAACAAACCTCCTTCAGCCAGCACATCCGAAGAATAACAGAAAAACAACCCAATCCAATACCTACTCAATACCTGCTCAGCATACATGGGCCTGAGTCCCGGAAAAAAGTAAAAAAAACGCCTATTTTGCCTTAAATAAGCGAAAGCGTATTGACCGGCGAGGGGGTAAACCCCTCACCCCCCGGCCCATGTATGTTGCTCAGCTGCTCAACACTGCCCAAAAGTCCTATTTCAGTAAACAGGTAGAAATGGCACAAAACAGATTTGTTTATTTTAGATAAAATCATACATATAACAGGTCATCCGCCGAACGAAGAGAGAGGGGTTGGAGGCTAGTCTGGTGCCGGCCGGGGGCTCTGGGTCCAAATTCTAGGGGTTGGATAGTAAAAACGCTCAAAAATCACAATTTTGGGCTAAAAATCGTCAAAAATCGCTAATTTGGACTAAAATACAGATAAAAAGCGCTGTTAGTGTCTGGAATTCTAAAAAATTGTAAAAATTCACCGACAGAATTATTTGAGAGAAAAAAGGAATCGGAAATCGGGGGTTCGGAAAAATCGTCCAGGGGCTTCCGAATCGAGGGTGACTGGCCTAAGTTGCGTGGACGGCCTGTTACATGTACGGATAAAATAAGAAAGAGCATAGGAAACCGAGCACTAATATTGCATAAATTCTGCTGTCGTATAGCTGACTGGCGCAAAAAAGGGCGTCCTAAAGCTAATCACGGATCGGATTTTGAAGGTTTTTCCAAGACAGAGCAACAGAAATTCTAACGTCAAGCGCAGGTGGTCTAGTGGGTGGGAGGAGGAGGAACGAGGTGCAATATACGATCCCCGCCCGGACGAGGGGAGTGTGTAGCACGGGCATGAATCCAATTACGGGCCAGCCGGATCAACTGTTGCTGATTAAGAATCCTAGTTGGCTTTACTAGCGAGCCGCCAAATTATCGCTCCTCTTAGACCGTTTTAATTACGAAATCCACACCCCCCGTCGCGCCACACCACACGCACAACGGGAATCAATTACTTTTTGCCGGTTGCAAAACGGCAAACACACAAAGGCGGCGGCCGCGTTTTTAACGCCCGATAAAGAACCAAGCGCAATTCAGATGCGCTCAAGTCGCCTCGCCTGCTTCTATTAGGAGACAGCAGCCGATGCAGCCTGCCAGCCGTAGATTACAAAGAGAATAACAAACTCCCATTTTAGCGGCCACGCAACTAGCGCTTAAAGTTTTCGGTAAGCTTGAATCAAACGTTCAGCTGTGCATCGGATTGAAAGACACAACTGCAGCTAAGAAGTCTGATTCAACCCCTCAGTTGAAAATCGTAGGCACTCCGTAAAAACGCTGGAAAGCTTACCTATATTGGGGTGCTGTAGCTTCCTGCATATTCTGGCTTCTCGTTCCAGTTTCTGAAAATCTGAAACAAAAACTTGTCTTTGCAGTAAGACCATAAACTTACAGTAACTCGAATGAAATCGATACACACTTTGCGCTAATCGACCAACGGTAGAGGAAGGATGCTAGCCCAAGACAACATACCCACCCAATCCCAAAACAGCACAAATTTTAAAGAATAAATCATGAATACAAACAGAGAGGGAACCATACATGTCTAGGAGTCTAGGGGATCTACACTCCATCAAACACGCGTTATGATGTTTCCACAACCTCCCGATTTTTGTCGAACGCAATTTTAAGGGCGAATTTTTTATAATTTACAACACGGAAGTTGCCTAAAAACAAGGACTTTAGCACAAAAATATAATTTTGATTGCTCTACTCCCCGAATTGCGAGTTCGGACGGTAGAAACAAACGGTTTATTCGCTCAGCTCAACTCACCCGAATGGAAAACTTATCACAACCAAAATAAACGCGTTGACACTTTTTTCCTGCGAATTTATCAGACACTACAGTTTCTGCAAAAAAAACTCTAAGGTGAGCTGAATGGAAAAATTGTTTGTTTCGACCGGTGTAGTTCCCCCTCCCCTTGACTAAGACCACCCAAACCCAACCCTCTCCCGATTCGGTCTATGACCTCCTATATGCCTGAAAGAAATATGACCTTCGTATTCCGAAAATGCCCTACACCTGAAAAAAGGAGACAATGCATAGCTGAGCGAGTGTGTAGAAATAGCAGAGCATGAGCAATGGCAGCTTATTAGTGCGCGCTCGACTTGTGGCGACTTGTAATCCATTTAATGCATTGCACAGGAGCGTGGCGTGCGTCCGTGAAGACACGGAAACGCAGAACCGCCCATGTCAGATCAATAAGGAGTAATGAGCACTGAGGTGAGCTAGCTGTCGCTCATTAATAACAGTAAGTGCTTCCCCCGACCTACAATAGCAACCGTTCGATGCACACGCGTCCGATTAGCTGCCCGTTGTCGTGAGAAAAACCGACCTATACACACTTTTTAACGCTTTCCAAATATGCTTGAGCGAGCAGAAGCTCAAAAAGTGGCGGTTTTTTTTTAGGCGAACAAAGTACGATTTTCCGATCTAAATGATACCGAGAGGTCTCTACTCGAAAAAGTTATCTTTTTCAGTTCTATCTTTTCAGAGAAGTACAATGTCAGTTCTGTCAGTAATTGTGTGCTGCGAGATTAATTGCGTTCGTAGGTCGGTCGGAGTCACTCGAAAGCGGGCTGGCAAAGCGGCCAAAGCTGGCCGGTGTGAAAGCGCGCCGTTTTTCGTGTGAGGCCGCCCGTGAGCGTTCAATGGCCAAGCATCGTCTCTCTCTTCTACGCGCTGCGGCCATAGTAACACTCGGCGCCGCTGCAGTCGGTCGGCCTAACTGCTGTGATGGCCCGCAAACCAGCAGCCCACTTGGAGTAACAGCTGTTTGGATACAAGGCACACACACACACACTACTGCCAAATCAGCACCAATTCTGATTAAACAGCGCACAGTCTATAGCGCCGTAAATATCATTTAAAGAGAAAAACAATCTACACACTATTTTACACATACAACTGCGTTTCTCGAAGAAGTGCGGGAGGAAATAAAAAGCATTTCACTGCGACTGATTTTTGCAAAAATTCAGACATGGAAAATAGCGAATTTAATTTAGTTTATGTGAAAACTAAATAGAAATTTCAAACTCAAGCCTAACTTTTCCTGAAAGACCTTGAAATCGTTTTGTTGAGCGTAATTTGGCTCTAATAAAGTTTTATAATATCAGTGGCATTTGTCCAAAAACACAAAACATACATGTATAGACAATTCGGAATTGTTGAACTCTGACCCAGATTTTCGCTACAAAACAAGTAATTTCAACCTTCATACATGTTCATATATAACAACAATTCTGTGCATGTGAACTACAAAATATAGGCACTTGTGGTTATTATCGAATAAGTCCCCCTCAACTACTTTATCGAGCCAAAAGAACTCTGAAGGGCCAATTTACGTACTGACAACCTGTTCTCTGCGCTCTGGTTACTCACTGCAATATGGTGGACAGGGTAGTCTTAGAAGAACTACAGAAATAAAAACTTACGACTGGTACCTACACAGCACGGCACAACCAGATTTATCTCGTTTCTATTAAGTCCTTTATTATTATATATTACAATAAAAACGCAAAACCTCTACAAGTGCATAAAACTTTGGATTTTGATGTGATGCAATTATAAAACTACTACGTACCAAAAACAAAGTCTTTCTCGACCAACCCAGAACCCTTATAACAAAAGTCTCTCTGCAACAACGTGTTTATTGATTCATTTGAAAATCAATAATTTACCCCAAAAAGACAAAAAATTATAAACACCCCGATAATGTGTATTTTGCACTGACGCACTGCAGGGCGTGAAATGAAGCATTTGGAAAGGCAAACAATTTGCTTCCGATACCTACATTAACGAATAACCTAGCCCTCCAGCTACTTTATGCTTGCGCAGCAAAATAAATAGTACTATATATGGACAAATTCAGCGTTCCCCCCGACTGCATATTGGCGTAACCCAAACACAGAGAAAGAGGGCAGGTCTCTGAGCTACTTACTATACACTCTGAAAATGGAAAAATGAGAATTTTAGTCTTCTATTTCAATTAACCCCTTCTGACTTTTCCTGATTTCAAACTGCAAACTAAATTCTTACTGAGCTATATTATTAATTGCCAAAATCGCCTGTAAAACAGCACTTTCTAGCTGTATTTGAGCCCAAATTAGCGATTTTGACGATTTTTAGCCGAAAAATTGCGATTTTTGAGCTCTGGATAG
>JASANB010000932.1:0-29945 GCA_030248155.1 Sabatieria punctata | reverse complement strand
AACGATGACTTACAGCAACAATGGCCCATTCCACGAGTTTGCAAGCTTCTGGATGTACATTGCCGTACGGCTGGATGACTTTGATTGGCGTACCAGGATTCCACGCAAGCCAAAATAAAGTAAAGTACTGTAGCCACAATGCCTAGCAAGCATGGCGTCCTAAACATACACTAACTACAGTGTTGGCCAAAAAGGAACCTCCTGGCCTTTTCAAGACTCAACAGCTGTCATTCCGTCATTCCGACCATATTCTGCACCAAGTTAAAAGATTTTTTAGCACGATTATTATTCCTGGATCCTAGTTTAATCTAAAACCAAAATCCTAGCCTGTTAGCCTTCAGAACCTTGAGTTATGCCCTTCCGAAATAAACGGACCAGAATTTTGAGACGTCAGATTTGAACATACAATGCTTATGTTTTTACACAAATCCTTTAACTGACCTTTCCCAAGTATTGCAGGTGAATCAATCTTTAATCCTTGAAGGAGTCAGCTTTCTAGAGAAAACGGTTCAAATCTGGTGCATTTATAATTTTCAGGGGAAAGTAAAAAATTAGAATTGTAAGAAAACGAGGATGTTGCATTACGCACAAAAGTTGTACGAAGTAGCGGGGTGACGGATTACAATCACTTCACTTCAACTAAACCTAACGCAACGAACACCTAAATTTGGGTTCTACGGTTGTGCTTTAGGTTCAGAGCGCACCAGCCTCATTTTCGACAATGACATTAAAGGGCCTATCCTGCAACAAAGGGCCTATCCTGCAATAGCAGTTTTACCGTCCTGTTCATATGAATAAACGTTTTTCAATTCAATTCAAAAATCTCAATTTTTCACCGCCAGCCCTGAAAGTAAAAATCCGCTAGATTTTAACGGGCTGTACTAAGAAAACTGGAAAACCTCTTCAGGTATTAAACTCCGTATATAGGTCCGGTTAACCTACAAAATCTGGAAAACATTCTATTAAGGGTTCACGATGTTTTTCATTTAAGCTCTATTTCGGAGGGGCAAAACTCAGCGCTACAGAAGACTATAACAGACCACGATTTTGACAAAATAAACTACTAGCAAAGACTAATAATCGTGCCAAAAATCTTTAATTCGGTGCAGAATAGCAGTTGGCAGCCATTTGAGAGTTATTCTGAAAAGGCCAGACGGTCTTTTTTTTGGCCAACTGCAAGTCAGATACGTCATATGAACTTTGAGCCGTGCTCATTTTTACAAATACTGCGTTTCTCAGGCTTGGTATCTTAAGGCAAAAAATAGACTGAGCAAAAGAGCTAGTGTAATTGCCAAACAAATTGAGGCGAACGTCACAACAGCCATCTGACCATGGGTACGAGTGGTCCGCACGAATAATCCAAAACCTCCATGCACTGACGGCCCTATTACCAGTTCCAGAATGACTGCACCAATAACCTAAAACAGTCAAACTACATGGAATACCTATTGCAGACTTTACAAAGTACGTACAGTATGTAGGCCTTTACTTTATGGTTAGGGTAGGTGCAATTATAAGACTGAAACTCTACTAAATTTTATACAAGTTGAGCGGCGTTAAACCATACCCCAGAACTATACCAAACGTTTTGTTAACAAAGCAACTCTAAAAATGCGAAAGCAAAGATTTGAACGGGATTCAGAACGAGTGTACTGTAGGCAGCAACACTGTCTGTTGTGTGATTAGGCGTTTCGGAATGACTTTGCCGTACGACTCGGTAATGAAGTTTAGGCGACCGAGCTACTCAGACACAAGTATGCTGAGCAAACAGAAACGAGTTTTGAGATGCTTCTAGACACGACCAACACAAATTGAAATTGAGCGTGACGGAAAAACAGCGCTGCTGCGTGCCTTTCGAGAACAGAAAAGAATGTGCAACACCTACAAATTGAGCAATTTTGATGGCCACCCGCCAAGAGGTAGGGTATTTGGCTTGAGCGTAGCTGGATTGCTTGGGCATGTAGCGAGCGTTGGTCGAAGGTGGGTATCCGCTGGTGTAACTGGGGGCACTGTACCACCACCACGGACGGGCGTACGGCCATTGGTATCCGGCCGGAATACTGCCGTAGTACTGTTGACCGTAATAGGTCGGTTGCATTTCAGTCTCCGCAAAAGGATAGGTCCTTTGTCTGGTGTAGCGTTGCTTTCGATAGACAGGGCGCGGTGCCTTCAGAGGCCCGGAGTAGGAGCGCCATCTAGCGTCCAGCACAGTCGAACTGTCGTCCAGAAAGTAGGAATCTGCCTTGTGTCGTCTCTGCACAAAGCGGGCCGGCGCAGTCTTGGCACGTCGTCTGTATCCGTAATTTTTGGCCGCCCGATACCGGTAATGACCAGTGGCCGGTGGAATATGCAAATTAGGTTGTAAGTAATAGGCAGCGTTGATGGGAACGTTGGGGATGGTGGTCCCGTTCAGCAGATTGCGGTTGTCTCGCATGGCAGACGCTGGAATGATGGTCACTGGGCCGTAGGCCGACCGAAATGCCATTGGGCAGATGATTTCTGAAACGAATTCCTGTCACTTTACAGTGGGTGGGTTCACAGGGAATGTACCAGAACGGTCATCGTCCATCGGAGTGGCCTCGTGTGTGCAGAGATACGAGAAGAGATGGCAGAGAGGAACCGAAATCAGAATTGTAAACGGCTTACTGGTGTCAGTGCGCTGCAGGGAAGACGGGGAAGACAGGAAGCATGGTGGTTAGGTGAACCGAGCAGCATCTGTGCTGGTTGCAACTACACGGCCACTAAGCTGTGTACATACATACTTTCTCTTCTCGGCAGTTTGGCCGATCGGCAGGCCGTTGTTGAGACGAGTCAATATTTGTTATGCTGCAGTTATGTGAACTCGCTCCTTGCTGCTCGTCGCTTCTGCCTGCTCGCACCCAATACTCACTTCCGCCATCCCTCTCACACCTTCTTCTTTTAGACTCTCTCAAACAAGCTGCTAGCTACGTACTGCAGTCACACACCACCGACTTTGGCAGCTGCGTACGCACCGTAGTGTTTGCGCAGCTGCCTTGCGTCCTGCTGTCTATTCCACGGCAGCCACTCGCTAAATTTATTTCGGCGCCATGTTACCGTTGGTTCGATTGAGGCGACGATTGTTTTTTAAGCTTTTTTATGTCAGTCAACACTGCAGCTTTTTGGTGTGGTGGCGCTCGTTGCTTGGCAGTGAAAGAGATGATCGATTTAACCGGCGCCCAATTGGATGGCTCTGACTGTGCGCGGACGACCACCAGCATCAACTCCGCCGATTGCGGTGCCGTGTGGCTGGGCGCAGTAGCAGGACCGTCTGACTACGACGACAATCCGTACCCTTTCGATGACAATGAAGGCATTCTTGTGGCTGAGACAGCAGGAAATCAGTCGGCTAGCAACTGTGGCGCTGCCGACCACCTGCCTGACGAAAGTTGGCCTTCCTGTAGTAGCAACAATGATGCCGGTATCGCAGATAAACCAATCTCCTACTCCTCAGAAAAACGGAAAGCCCCAAAACGGTCGCTTCTTCGTGCTTCAGAAGACCTGGCAAATTCTTCTAGTGAACGGGTGTGTTTGGTTTGATTTGGCGCAGAGATGAAAACTCGCCATCGAAAACAGTTGAAGAAAAGCCTAAATCCAAGTCAAGAGCCTCAATATTCACACCCAAAATTAAAACTTCGGCCTAGACAGCTGAAAGTTGCCATACATGGGCCGGAAAAATTCGGAGGGGGTCTGGAGACCCTGGGGGGTCGGGGGGGGGGGGGCCCCGAAAAAGTCTAAGAACGCCTATTTTGCCTTAAATAAGCGAAAATTTTCTCCCTCCGGGAGGGGGGTCGGCCGAGGGGTTATGGGCCGGCGAGGGGAGGGGTATACCCCCTTACCCCCGGCCCATGTATGACTAATGCATAGTATGGCCGAGTCCTCAAGCGCCTGAAATGAACCCCACATTTCAATTCGAAGGAAGGTCAAATTTGAAGATTTGATTTGGCTGCTTAACTATTGGTTCAAAATTTCGAATTTGATGTTCTGGCTTACTAATCAGAATTTTCCTTCCTTCTTTTGGAAAAATTTGGATTGTCGAATGCACTTTTTCTCGATGGGGTGATACGAATCTGAAACTCTTTCCCCAATGATATAGTAGAATGTAGAAATTTGACAATTTTTACTGAAAAACTTAAAAAACTTGATATTTCTGGCTTCCTCCTGTTTTAGTAAAGGGTACACCGTTCTTCTTAGACATTGTGCATCGTCTTGCCCACTAACACTCCTTATGCGCGAGCTATATTTTAACATATTTTGATATCAGCCAGATCCTTGAGATGACGCTACTTGTCGCCTCTCTTCAGCACCTAAGCTGACTTTCTCGCAAAACGCATTTTTACAGCTAAAAAAGCCTAAAATGAAAAACACTGAGTGGATCGCTGTTCTCATTGATCGGATGCTCTTTAAGAGACGTAATTAGCAACTAAAGTTTCACCTAAGCACAAAGACACGCAATAGTACATAGGAAATGGTGTTCGGTAATTCCGGTCGGGCCCGACTTGCTTTGTTGAGTCTGATCTAAAGTGGTTAAAGCCAAGTCGAAGATCGCTAGCACCTCTTGTATGCTTCTTATAAGAAATCTGAATTTCTTTCAGCTTGACAAGAAGCTTGAGCGACAGAAAGAGAAGGAAGATAAGCTGAGAGAGAAGGCTGCTCGAAAGGAGGCAAAACAGGTGTGTGTGACTGACTGTGACTAACTACTTCTTTGGCCAGTATCGTTTTATCCGAGTTGGCTATTTTTGAAAAACAAAGAAAGCTTAGTTAAGCCACAGCTTTAGAAAGAGAGAGAAAAGCAACAGCAGCAAAAAGAGAGACATAAGGCGCTGGTGCAATTGCAACGCGACCAGCAGAAAGCTGTCAACACAGATGCAGAGAAATACGTCACAACCTGTGTCGATTCGCACTTGTTTACGCTTGTAGACTCGCTCCCCGGTCAGTATTCTATGCGTGATTGAATGTCTTAAAGCTAAACGACTGGACAAGGTATGTAGGTCCAAGACTGAGCGATGCTCTGGACGAATCATTCGGAATTTTGACCGGTGTCGTGTGGCAGTCCGGAGACAACGCCATTCCGGCCTCAGTGACGTTTGTCAAGACCGAAATAGACGGACACATCGATGGATCTGAACGGGTCAGGAAAGAAGAACGCAAGGTAGAGAAGAAACTGGCTTGGTAATAGAGATACATTCAGAAAAAACGCGCTTTAAATAGATCTGGTCTCTACGTGCGCTAATCTCGGTATATTTGAGTGAGACACTCTTCTTGTGAACCTGCCCATAGAACACTTGGGTACCAATGTTCAGCTTAATGTTTCGTCAGTTGCAAGATATTTGCCATTATTTTATATCAAAATGAAGGGCTTTCCGTTTCTGTAAAAAACTACCCAATCCGGGTGTCTGGCCTAAGTCGGGTGGGGGCAGACCCCTGTTACATGTATGATGATAAGGAAGCATCTACGGCAGTACCGGGTTTCAGACGCTTTCGAGTCAAGTGGTGGTCTACGTTGAGCTTAGTGAAATCCTGTCGATATGCAACGATGACCAACTGTTGGCTAGGCTGCGTTTCTGGCGCGACATTCTGCCACTTGGTGTGTTCACTCTGGTAACCATGGGATTGGAGAAGCACGCGGCGTCGTTAAAAAAAGATAATCGACAACTGCTGCGATCGCAAGTAAGTACGCAGTTGATTCAGTTGCATGGCAGATCGGCTTTTGCGTCCTGGCCTGGCCCAGCCGTTTGCTACGCCACCCGACCCGCCCCGCTTTTTTTGTCGAAACATCGGCCGCATTCCTAGCTGCTCCTAAATACAGGTACAGCCAGCACAGTGGTGTAGTGGTTTAGGCCGCAAAGGCACTGTGCGCGACGTTGTGCGCTCATCCACTCGGCGGGGCAAGTTTCTTGCCGCAAAGAGCTGGTCATTGGCACAAAGCAACACCCTAAAAGCCGAAAACTGGTTACAACGAGTAGGTAAATCGGAACCGACTGGATCTGCCGTTGCACCGAAAGCCGCTCTCCAAGGCATGCTTGTGTTGGAGGAAAATCATCAAAAGATCAACACGTCAGGAGCTGTCTGACAGGCATACACATGCATATGTATATTATGTGCATGGGGGTGCCCAGGGGGACGAAAGTAAAAATCTACCAAACGTTGCTAGAGGCTGGTAGAAAGCCTCCAGATGCGTTTTTAAGCCACAGAAATCAATTTTGGCAACTACGCACCAAACCTAAAATTTTGCGAATTTTCATGGAAAATTTCGAGTTTCTAACAAAATTTGTGCTGTAAATCCGGTTTTTTGGGCAGTTTTTGTCAGAAACTCAACATAAACTAGAATGTTTTGTATTTTAAGTGAAATGTTTGAATTTTATTTTCCGCTAAAACATTTGCAAAAAATTCAAATTTCCCGCCAAAATTTGTATTTGGCGCCGATTCGCTAGGCAACTACGCATGGAGACCTGGCTGTCCCCTCTGAGCTGCGGACCATGCACATGTATACTGAGAGACCAGCAATAAGGCCTATCTATACATCCTATCCTATTTAATGAATGTCTCCGGGCGGCCATTGGGAGCTGACAGCACCATGACGTCACCACGCCAGGCGCTGTCTTGGCAAAACTAGCATCCAACAGCATGGCTAGGAGCGGCTTGGCAGTGAAAGAATGGCACAGCGTCCCAGATTACAATTTCCGGGGTCGCGAAATGGACCCGGCAGGTCTGATCGTAGGGTCGTACATTGTACGGCCCCCGCCACATCGGATCGGATCGGATCGGGATACAGATACAGGGGTGTAGTGTCTCAAAACATGGATACATTTCTTTTTTGCTGTAATTTCCGCAAACCTTAGTCAAATCAGACAGGTGCCAAAATTCTTTGTGTTTGTTTTGTTTGGCACATCACAGACTTCATTGATCCAAGCCTGAGAAATTGTCAAAAACCTGTAAATTGAAAACCAATAGAAATTATTATGCAAAAACATACACATTTCTTTTTGTCGTAATTTCTCCAAATTTTCGCCAAATGACCTGGAATTGGGAGAGTATCTGCTAAACTTCGAGGTATTGTATGGGTTAAAATTCCACACATTGAGTCTCGAGTCTCCAGAAAATAAGGATTATCCAAAAGAACTGTTTTTCTGATCGGATCGATAAAAACGGATATTCAGGATTTTCTTCGTTTTCTCAAACTGCGTCAGTCTAAATGCACGAAATTTTAACACCTAAAATACCCCGAATTTTGCATTTGTTCTCCAAATTTCAGCCTACTTGACCAAGGTTTGCGGAAATTACAGCAAAAATGTATCCATTAGTAACATTACTGTATTTCTATTGGTTTTGAAATTACTAAATTTCAGTTTTTTGTTGGAATTTCTCAAGGTTGGGTCATCAAGCCTAGTGAACCAAACTTTAACATAAAATATCCTGATTTTTTGGCACCTATGTTCCAAATATCACCTTATTTGGTAAAGTTTTCCGGAAATTATAGCAAGCAATTAAGTGTCCATTTTTTGAGACACCTTGTACTTTTCTTTATTCAGCTAAAAACACCACAGGAAACCACTACGCAGAAACCCGCTCTATTATCAACTGTTTCTTTAGAAATTCGGGCCGACCTGTCGTGCCCAAAGTCGTAGCGGGTCGGGATCGAGCGCGTCTCAGTATCTGCTTGGCGGACTTAACTACTGTTTTAGCTGCACGATCGGCTAGTGAGTGTGCAGTTGAATGAGGGTAAAATGAGTCACCATAATTTCGAGAGCGTTCCGGATTTGGCCACCTGGATTCGGTCGATGCATAAAGCCGTTGCATTTGAACAAAAGAAACAACTCAAACTGCAGCGCGCTTACCAGCAGCTGGACGGTCAGGTCTCAAAAGGATCGGCATGGCAAGTGGGAAAGGAGGAGCAATCGGCCAAGGACTGGTGGCGTCGTATGTTGCTTCAGTTTCCCTCACTAACCGAGCCGAAAGCAGAGGCCATTGTGAACGAGTTCCCCCACCCCAGTTGTCTGTTGAACGCGTACGACCGGTGTAGCAGCTCAGAGGAGGCTGCCAACCTTCTCCAGTCCCTAGTTGTTAGTCGAGGCGACGGACGGGCCAAGCGAGAAACCAGACTGGGTCCAGTTATGTCCAGGAAAATTCATGCTTTTCTCACTGCTACCGATCCAGATGCAATAGTCGCATGATATCTTTTTGCATGCTTACCATTTTCAACGGAGATGTGCGAAATCTAGTTTTAACGTTAACACAAAGCCTCTTTAATTCGACTCTATGAAATTTGCTTTTCCCGCCCTTGCGCATCGCTAATTTGAAACACGTCAGTTTTGTAATTTCTCTTTCAAAGGTAAAATGCGGTTATTATCCAGAGGTGTTGACCAGTAAAATTTATTAAGTGGGCATATTAGTAACTGGATCTATACAATAAAGTAGAAATTATCCGTATAATAAACAGGAAACGATATGCTTAACCCGCGTGTTATGTAAACAGTCAGCTTTCGCGTTGCTTTTCACCAAGCAACAGCTTGTACTGCAATTTTGCAGCCGTCAGCTTTGAGCTAACGGTGGCAAGCTCACACACCAGATCGATAGCGCTGCGAAAACTGCGTTCGCAGTCATTGGCACAACGTGGACGCAGTTCCCCGAACATTTTAGCACGCTTTTTCTTGCCGTCGTCTCCGGTTTCTCGTCTTCCGTCTGAATCTGTTCGGCTGAATTCTACGCTTCCGTCATCCCGATCGAGCGTTTCAATGGGTGCGGACGTGGTCGCATGCCGTTGGTCGAACTGAGCCACCGAAGTGTAAGCGAAACCCAGCGCACACCGCGTTTTAGCCAGTAGAAACCATCCTTGGCGTAGCTGTGTCTCTAGTTGCGCTTGGAGACTTAGAAATTCGTTCATTAGTTCAAGCACCCGCATGCTACTGCAGTCCAACTGCTCGTCAACAGTTTCGACGTGATTAGAGTTGATCATCGTCCGTATAGCCTGAAACAACCGCGACCACCTTGTAGTATCCGGTTCTGGCCCCTTTCTCTTGCAGACATGCTGTCAGGTCCAACCGATATCGATCGTAAAAGCAGAAGTACACAAATAGGATAAACCATATAGAAACCAAACCTCCGTAGAAAGTAAACCAATTATAAAATTTATGCCGAACAAAAAAGCTGCTTGAATTAAAGAAGCACCTGCCGAACAAATATCTATCAGACCAGTCATCTGACATCTGTCGTCGATGCAGTGTTTCCCTGCCACTTGGCCAGATACTGGAAGGTATTTCTAAGAGAAACCATCAGTCCATTGTCACTTGTCACTTTCTCTTTGGGATCATAACTTATTTCTCGTCCTTGCAGTGTAAGCATTTTTCCATTAACAGACCGCATCACCGCATCCCCGGCACAAATGTCCCACTTCTTAATGGCAGTAACGTGCACGTACATAGCGGCAGTGCCGTTCAGCACTCGAATAACTTTGTAGCCAGCGCCGCCCACCGGTTCAACCTGATAAGACGAACCAAATGCCTTTAGAGCTCGAGATTTTACGTCACCACTGTGCGAACGAGACACCACAATGCGCTTGATTGGTTCCGACGTTGGACCCAATACCTGCTCCACCTTACCTCCTGTCGACGTGTACACACCGCCACCCACGAAGCCCAAAACTGAAATCACACAACATACATTGGCAAGGTCGACTGCGCGGATCCCACCTGTTTGGTTAAAGAAAGGACGGTAAATGATGCCAACTTTGGGCCGACCACGTAAAGCAATGCAAATCATGACTGTCACAAATTCTACCAGGTCTTCTGCAACGAACGTCGTTATACTTCGCATGTGCGCTCCATGTTTTTACGTCGGCGTTAAGATCTGTGGAAACCGACTCCGCGCAATTAAAAATGGACCATCACCTCACTTAATCCTTTCCAAATCCACTAACACTAACCCTACTAAACAAGTACGTAGTTTGTGTTGGCCTGTGCGTCCTACAGACAGATGCTAAACACTAAGATGACGGGGAGAACGCCAAATTTTGTGCTTACGCTTAGCACTGTTACCTGCCCCAACACAACTTGCTTCGAAACTACTAAACCTCCCTTAAAACTTTGGCCGATTTATATATGCGTCATCCTCACAAACAGCAAGAATGCAGGAAGGACAAGTTGAGCAAACGAAGAGTTCACCTGTGTACTCCTGCGTCGCATCCAACGGATCGACCCAGACAGTCAATTCAGACAAGGCAACCCTCTCTTTTGGTAACCTTTCCACCAAGTCTTTATGCGTCAGCCAGAGTTCGTGGTTGTTTCGCTTGTACGGAGAAACTTTCTCCTCGGAAATACCTGACTTTTCTTCGCTAACAACCTGAAAAATTCTGCTTTGTTTGTTTGTTTCTTTTATGAGTTCCACTGTCCTTTCGGACAGCTCAGGACACCCCTCGCTCTTTTCAGAGCCCTTCAATGGGGTAGCCCTGTCTACAAACAACCCTCCCCTTTGCTGCCATTGGGTGCAACGGCATCGCCGGTTCGGTTCCCATTTACCTACTGGCCATCACCGGCTTTCGGCGGTCTGGGTTGGGCTTTACGTCGACTACTTCCAGTCGCTTCGACCGGTTTCGAACCCACAAACAACCGCTCTCACGGATGCCGGGGCCGCCGTGACACACGGGATAGCGTAAACTATCCGTGGCCAAGACGCGACATTGCTATCCAAACGATTAGTGTGCATGAGGAGAGCGTACCTTTACACCAGGAAACCTCGAGAGAACGTCCATAATGAGATGGTTAGATACAAGGTCGGCGCGCGTCACAAATTCCTGTGCACCTTCTAGAGTTTTTCCTTTAGATTCAGCCATCAATTGCTTCTCGGAATGGATATCTCGGACAGCAAGACCACCGGCTTCGGCAGCCAGAACACAATAGTTAACCAGGTCTGGAAGATCCATCCAGATTTCCGGAAATGCCGAGTCTCCCCGACCCCACAATACATAAATCAAGTAGAGAAAGAACAGAGCCACAACGCAAAACGCAAAGTTTTTGAGATTGACGTGGATCTGCATTCTCTTAGTAGCAGCCGCCGACTGGGCACTCATCACAACGGACAGTTGTCATCGTTTGTCAAGCAGTAGTCAATTTTCCTTCCATCTGCTGTACCTGCCTATAAACAGCAGTTCTTGCCAAGCTATTCTCAGCCCATTAACACCTAATCTAGGCGGCATACTTTTATCATAATATTCTATCAAAATTCTTCCTAAAAATTCCTGAGGGGATAGCGGCGGCCTGATGGGGGTAGGTCAGACCATGAGGGGGTCAACCCCTCAGTTCCACTTGGCCATGTCTGCTCCGGACCCGACCCATCGGTACTTATGGTGCAAGGCATCACACTCCGCCTGTGTTCCGTTAGAAAATCCTATATAGGATTTTTTAACAGGTCGAGTGCCGTGAAATAGTCCTATTGACGTCAAATAATCCTGGTTTCAAATTATCTAAATATATCTAGTTTACGTATTGAAATCCTTTTAGCTGCAATATTCTGGCAGTGCCTTGAAAACTTGAAATCATCTGATATCAGAACCACAGATCAGAAATAGAATGTACAACTTATACCTAAATAAATACCATTAGCCACATACGGAGTGTTTGCATTACTGTAACCCATACATGTAACAGTTCGGTAACCCTATTTTGGCCCTCCAGATGTTATATCTAGAATACATAGAGATGCAACCGTAAAGAAAAATACCGGATACCGGATGGTGCTTCGGATCTAAAAAATACCGGATTATCCGGATAATACGTAGAAAATACCGGATAGCGGATACCGGATACTGTTTGTGAGCTAAAAAATACCGGATTATCCGGTATATACCGGATAATACCCGGGCGGACATAAATCGCCTACCAAAAATTCGGAAATTTGGAAAGCTGCAAAAATGTGTAATTCGGAAAATGGAAACGTCGCCCCAATAAAGTGGAAAACAAGAAAATATGCACAAGAAGAAGGAGGACCATCGTCACCGGATGCATATAATTTACATATCGGAACCATCAACAGTTCGTCGCAGTTTGCTACTTTGCTGTCCACTTTCTACGAAATATGGCTGAAGGTCGCCGTGCCTTTGCATCTGTGGTAGGTTGCTTTCATTGCTCAGCGTTGTTACGCGATACATAAAACCCGTTGACCGTTTTTTTGTTAGGTAGGTTAGGTATTAGTAGCAGAGTAGCTATAGGCCATTCACAATCCACTCGGTTTCTGCTTTGTTAAAAAATTTTCGATTCTCTTAGATCCGTTCGTTTCTAGCTACCGCACTCGACATAGTCTTTCGTTTTTCAACACGAAAACATCTATCTTCTAACTACGGTAGCCAATTTTCAGAGATGAAATGGAAGTGGCGTAGCGGCGCTGCTGTTTTTCGCTAAAAAGTGACAATTGTGGGACACTATCCCCGCACATTAGCGAAAACCTAACTGATTAAGCTGTGGCTAAGATAGATCCTAAAAGTACGTTTAAGTTCATCCTAAGCCTAATCCCGATCAATGTCGAAGCTTAAAACTTGATCACAGTGCTGAACAGAAGCTGTTAACTTCCAAATTGGTGGGGGGTAGTGACTATGTATCAAAATCGGAGCATCAGTGCGTCATGCATAAGTGAAATGCACGCTGCTTCCCTTGCAATTCGCCAGGGAAACCTAGCTTAGCCTGTACAAGGTATACGTAGCTACTACAAACAAAAAGCTTTGAATTGAAAGTTGTCATCACAAACGTTAATAAAATAATATACAATGAGCTGCGTGCGACTTTATAGGACTGGTCAAGTGATGCTGTCCGTGATGCTCTTGAAGGCTATCAAAATGAAAACCTGCGATCTCTGCGAGAGCTGCAAGATGAAGTTTATGGGATTACGGGTGTGCGTCCGGCTATTTCAACTCTTCATCGTCCAATCCATCGACGCAGTGTGAACAGTCGAGTTGGGAGACCGAAACAGAATTCGAGAAGCCAAGAAAGCAAAGTTCGTTCGTTTCTATCAACAGTAGGGCCTACATTTTTAAAATCTACTTGACCATATATAGTCTACTCTACTGTGCTTTGCCAGGCCCATTCACAGTGTCCCTCATCGCAGATTTAGTTAGTGTCCTAGATAATTTTCAGGTTGTAGACGAAGGCGCGCTGCCACCCGCTGCTGGCCCTACCCGAAATTTGTGCACGTCTTACGCTAATCAAACCCTGCTTCGTGTTCGCCACCCTGCTACTGGTAACAACTACACATTCAGACGCAAAAAACGGTGGGGAGACGGGACTTGGCAGTATGAATGCAAGTCGTGTCACACTGCTCGGTACAGCCGGTACAAGTCTACAAAATTAGCTCTACAGAAGAGGCGACTGGCTGATCCCGAATTGGCGGACGGACAGGAGAGAGTCAACATTAACTATGGTGCTGTTAAACGAGTTATTCTTCGAGATTACATGTATGTACTGTAGGTATGCGTGTGAAGTGTGACCTCAACAAAGAATTCTATTTGCATTATTCAAATTTATAGAGTGAAGAAACACAAACCGAAAAAGTTAGTGCCAAGTGCCAAAAACCCAAAAAGTCAACTTTCATGCCCATCTTTGTTGCATTTGAGCGAATTCATTTTGGCCTTTTGCTAATTAATCGAGTTTACCGATTCCTTACTTTACTCGTACATACCGAGTTTCAAAAAATCAAGGTTTACTTACTGCGAATACTTACTGAACTTAAAAAAAATTTGAGCTAGGCACAACACTGGTTGAACGGAATAACAAGACTTTGTATTGATTCGGTTCAAACAGTTTCTTCTTTTCAATTTAGCGCTGAGTATTTCTTTTCCTTACTGCGCAATTGCAGCTTTCCAAGTTTCCAGATTCCCAGTAGGCGATTTCAGACATCGAAAATATTGTGTACCACAGTGTACCGCATGTGTGTACCGCATTGATTTTTCCGGTAGGCGATTTATATACGCGCCGATAATACCGGATTACGGTTGCATCTCTAATCTAGAACTCTACAAACAATTCTGGAAACGTGCGCACCCTAATTGTAAATCTTTAACAAACATGACCGAATGTGGTATCAAACAACTGCTTATGACCTCTACATTATTGTTTTACACTTTACTGCATGCATGCCACTTTATTGCTTACCAATTACTGAATGCAATCTGAAATTACGCGCTCTAGTCAATATTGCCTTACTTAATCGATTATCGGCCGATTTCCCCCGGAACACCACTTTGAAAACTTGCTATAAAATTCATACGTATGAATGTACATTTTGTGTCCAAGGCCGGATCGGTAGACCATTACAGAATTAGCACAGTTAGAAAGATTGGGATCGAAGCCCCAGGGCGGTGGCCCTTTTTAAAGAACAAAAAATGCGCCACGCCTCCACTTACTAAAACAATCGTAGCATTTGAGTCCTCCGACACATCTGTGTGCCCAAGAGCGTATAGGTAGATATGACAATTTGCTATCGATTAAGCATAAACATAACAATATTCGTCCAAGCCCAAGGACGGTGGCCCTTTTTCAACGAAAATCATCACTATGAAAAAATAGAAAAAAAAGCTTTCTCAGTCATCTTTTGAAAGATAACTACCAAGTTTACTATGTGAGTAGGCCTACCTTAGACGCATATTTCGGCACATTTACCTTCAGAGATCCTTGAACAACAAATTAAAAGAAATAAAAAGAATGAAAATGCGCGGTTTCGACTACCCCTTACTAAAACATCTGTAGCATTCGAGTCTGCCAACAGATATGTCTGCCCAAGTGCATATGGGTAGATATGACGATTTGATTTGATATGACGATGACGACACCGTCTGACGCTGAGCCTTTGAGAAACCGTGTTAGTTTGTTCGTTTCGAAATTTAGCATTACACCACATTGCAAAAGATATTCGAGGTGCTGAGTGTAGTTTTTATTTTCATATTGGGTAGTCTTCTAGTAAAAAACTTTTGCACTTTTTCGATATCGTCAATACTTTTATATGAGATGCGGACTGTATACCTGACTTCCGTAATCCAAAATAAGTCGCACAAAACTTTTATACAGCTACGAAAACTTCAAGCCACCACTCTCAAGAGCGATAAACAAACAGAGTTTATTCTAAAATAAGCTTTGTTGCAAATGACAGTGCAGTGTTCAGAGAATTTTAAGTCTGGTGTTCCACTAATACCCAGATCCGGCTATTTGTTGCTTCTTCTGTGAAAGCATTTTCAACTACATATTGTATTTTCATGTTTTTTTGCTCCAAAGTGCATTACGACAGTTTTCTCAAGTGCAAGCGAAAGTCAATTCCTTCTTGCCCAGCTAAAAACGGAGTTCAGATCTTCTTGAAACAGTTCACAGTCTGCGTTTGTAACTTGAAATATAGCTTACAGTCATCCGCGAACAACTTTACAGTTGAGTTTTTTTAGGGCGGTTGGTACCCTATTAATGACAGCCAAAAAGCAAATCGGCCCCAAAACGCTGCCTTGTGTGAACGAAACATTCAATGTGATGCGTGATTGGCTGCCCTCTCAGTTGCGTGATTAGAAGTTGACCAGGAGGATCGGTAAACGGGAGGTTGGGTGAGGTTGTGTAGACGAGATGCAGAAGGCAGAGGTGTAGGTTTGAGCGATTGGATCACGAGAGATGTGTATAGAAGAACTGGATGAAGAACGGGACGAGTTGACAGGAGTAGGCTTCGGTTTTTGTCTTTGAACGAGTTGACATGGTGGAGGATGAAGGTGAAACCAGGACGGGTTTGCGGCGTGGCATCAGAGACAACACAACAAAACAATCTCGGCAAAGTTCCACTTTGCCTCGCAAAGTGGCAGGGTGCTTAGTTTTTGGATTATGTACAGTCGAGCATAAAAGGATCGGAAACCTATTTAGGCCTAATGGTGCTTACAGTATGGCCAAGAAATAATGCTATAGTATGAGGGATTCTTCAAAAGCTTACCTTAAATAATCTAACAAAACATTTAAGAGTAAAAAAGTTTACGATTGCACTGTCTAATTTTTGAGTAAGAGTAAAGGTGGCCTAAAAACTAAATCCGGCGTTCAAGTTAATTCACAAAACGGCTATATTTCAACACCAATTTTAAATTGTTACCACAGAATCAGAAAGGTGGACCCGAACGCCGGATTTAGTTTTTAGGCCACCTTTACTCTTACTCAAAAATTAGACAGTGCAATCGTAAACTTTTTTACTCTTAAATGTTTTGTTAGATTATTTAAGGTAAGCTTTTGAAGAATCCCTCATACTATAGCATTATTTCTTGGCCATACTGTAAGCACCATTAGGCCTAAATAGGTTTCCGATCCTTTTATGCTCGACTGTACATAATCCAAAAACTAAGCACCCTGCCACTTTGCGAGGCAAAGTGGAACTTTGCCGAGATTTCCGAAACTTTTATTAGCTTCTTGAAGCTCCGATCAGCACTGGCCGCTTACAGAGCCCAACGGCCTCCACGTTCACCACAGAGGCCTTACACCATGAGGCAGCTTATGCTGTTTATGGTACTAGCACCATATATGGGACCCCTACCCATGACCACGGGTACCGGTACTGGTACCCGGCACCATATATCCTACATGCATCCTATGGTACGACTACCATATATGGTACGAAATTTGAATGAAGTGGTACCGTACCGTCACAGTGGACGAATCCCACCACCATATATTATAGCACTACGACAGTCCTCAAACGTCGGGGGGGGGCTTACTATAGGTACCGGCACCTTATATCGTGCCAGTACCATAAAGGGCGTAAAGTGGCTGATACATGATGAAATCGTACGCTCCATCTGCGTGTTCAGTGGTGGTGCCAAAACATTGCCTCCTAGAATGACACTGCATATGGATTACCAGTGCCACTATCATATTCCCACTCAGCTAATCAAAATCTCCAATTTAACTACAATAACCTCTATGTTACAAAGCAGGTTTAAAAAGTTACAAAATTTGCAAATTACACTTGCAAAAACTTGCAAAATTTGCACACTACACTTGCAATCCACTCAGCACCATCATACTTGAACTGAGCTAAATGACAGCTCAAGAGTGGAAACTAACCCAAGTAAAGTTAACCCCCCTAACCATACTCAATCATTCTACCAACACCACAGCAGGGCCAACCCTACATCTAGCCCTACACAACAATCAATCATTCCATGGGGAACACTACAACAATGGAAAGTACCCTAGTAAGGGTAACACCCCCTCCATAATCAATCATTGTGCCAACAAAACAGCAGGGTGAACCCTACATCTAGCCCTACACAACAATCAATCATTCCTGGGGGAACACTACAACAATGGAAAGTACCCCAAGTAAGGGCAACACCCCCTCCATACACAATAATTTTGCCAACGAGACAGCAGGGCGAACCCTACATCTACCCCCACGCAAGAATCAATAATTCCTGGGGGAACAGTACAACAATGGAAAGTACCCGAAGTAAGGGTAACACCCCCTCCATATTCAATGAGCCCCTCGCATGACAGGACCGAATGTTGTGAGTTTTCGTGCTGGGACCCTAACCGGGAAGACTTGTCATCGGTAAGAAGTGCGCCAATTCAAATCACTCAAGTACTGGCACCTTCTACTGAATCTAAATCGTCTTCAGCCTCCAGGCCACCCCTGCCATTTGGTGCCCTCCAGATCGTATTAGAACCACTTCGATCATCTAGCCGCCACTCACGATTTGCATGTCATCCATCTTCGCCGAAGTACTATCCCAAGAATCGGCCGATTTGGAGTGGAAGAAGGTGAAGCTGCCGATTTTCCTTCAGCTTTCCACGATTCCCACTCTTCTAGCTTCTGTACTTCTTCAACATGCTCTCTCCTTACAGCCACACCACTTCGATCTACTTCAAATCGTAATAACGCCTATGTTAGCAAGCAGTGTCACAAAGTAACAAAATTTGCATCAAATATGCTTACTACAGCATCCGATCCAATCGGGACCATCATATTCAGACTTAGCTCAGCCAGAGCTTTTGATTGAGTACCTACATGCCTATGTTACGACACAGCGTTAAAAAGTTAGAAAATTTGCAGATTGACATTTTGAATATGCAAATTTTTTATGCAAATTTTCTAACTTTCTAACGCTGCGTCATAACATAGGCATGTAGGTACTCAATCAAAAGCTCTCGCTTAGCTAAGTCTGAATATTATGGCCCCGATCGATCGGATGCTGTAGTAAGCATATTTGACGCAAATTTTCTAACTTTGTAACACTGCTTCCTAACCTATGAGTTATTGCACTTAACTTAAAGCTCTCATTAGACAAGTCTGTTTGACACTGTAATCTGCAAATTCTACACTGTGTATCTTAGGAAGCAGTGTTATGTTGCAAAGTTAGAAAATTTGCATCAAATGTGTTTACTACAGTATCCTATCCAATCGGGACCATCATATTCAGATTTAGCTAAGCGAGAGCTTTTGATTGAGCACCTACATGCCTATGTTACGATGCAGCGTTAAAAAGTTCGAAAATTTGCATATTGACATTTTGAATATGCAAATTTTTTATGCAAATTTTCTAACTTTCTAACGCTGCGTCGTAACATGGGCATGTAGGTACTCAATCAAACGCTCTCGCTTAGCTAAGTCTGAATATGATGGCCCCGATCGGATTGGATGCTGTAGTAAGCATATGTGACGCAAATTTTCGATTTTAAGCAGTATGGAATCTACTAGAGTTAAAATAACGCAAAGCGGAAGCAAAATCGGCAGCTTCACCTTTTTCCACTCCAAAATCGGCCAATTGTGGGGCAGTACTTCGGCAGGACGATTCAAAGTGGATCAGAAGAGGTGTGGCTGGAGGCCCAGAAGGTATCAAAGCAGTATGGAAGCTACAAGACTTAAAACAATAGAAAGCTGAAGGAAAATCAGCAGCTTCAGCTTCTTCCACTCCAAATCGGCCGATTCTTGGGATAGTACTTCGGCAGGGCATACATGGGCCGGGGGGGTAAGGGGGGTATACCCCTCCCCCTCAGCCGGCCATACCCCCCTCGGCCGTCCAAACATACTCCATACCCCCCCTCGCCGGCTAACCCCCCCCCCACCCACCCCCCTCCCGGAGGGAGAAATTTTCGCTTATTTAAGGCAAAAATGGGGTTTTTTTACCTTTTTTCGGGGGACACCCCCCCCCCCCCCCGAGGTCTTCTCCCCCTCCTACCCCCCTCCGGATTTTTCCGGCCCATGTATGCGGCAGGGCGATTTGAAGTGGATCGAAGTGGTGTGCCTGGAAGGAGAGAGCATGTCAAAGAACTACAGAAGATAGAAGAGTGGGAATCGTGGAAAGCTGAAGGAAAATCGGCAGTTTCACGTTCTTCCACTCTGAATCGGCCGATTCTCAGGACAGTACTTCGGCGAAGATCGATGACATCCGAATCATGAGTGGCGGGCTAGATGATCGAAGTGGTTCTAATACGATCTGGAAGGCAGCGAATGGCAGAGGTGGCGTGGAGGCTGAAGACAATTTAGATTCAGTAGAAGGTGCCAGTACCTGAGTGATTTGAATTTGGCGCACTTCTTACTGATGACAAGTCTTCCTGGTTGGTGTCCCAGCACAAAAAGTCATAACATTCGGTCCTGTCATGCGAGGGGCTCATTATTGTGCCAATGAGACAGCAGGCTGAACCCTACATCTAGCCCCGTGCAAGAATCAATCATTCCTGGGGGAACAGTACAACAATGGAAAGTACCCTAACTAACAGTAACACCCCCTCCATACTGAATCATTGTGCCAAACAGACAGCAGGGTGAACCATACACCTAGCCCTACACAACAATCAATCATTCCAGAGGGAACACTACAACAATGGAAAGTACCCTAAGCAAGGGTAACACCCCTTCCATACTCAATCATTGTGCCAACAAGACAGCAGGACCAACCCTACATCTAGCCCTACACAAGAATCAATCACTCCTGGGGGAACGCTACAAAAATGGAAAGTACCCTAAGTAAGGGTAACACCCCTCCATATTCAACTATTGTCGCAACAAGACAGCAGAACGAACCCTACATCTAGCCCTACACAAGAATCAATCATTCCTGGGGGAACGCTACAACAATGGAAAGTACCCCCAAGTAAGGGTAACACCCCCTCCATACACAATAATTGTGCCAACGAGACAGCAGGGCGAACCCTACATCTAGCCCTACACAAGAATCAATCATTCCTGGGGGAACGCTACAACAATGGAAAGTACCCCAAGTAAGGGTAACACCATACATGGGCCGGAAAAATCCGGAGGGGGGGTAGGAGGGGGGAGAAGACCTCGGGGGGGGGGGGGGGTCCCCCGAAAAAAGGCCAAAAAACGCCTATTTTGCCTTAAATAAGCGAAAATTTCTCCCTCCGGGAGGGGGGGGGTGGGGGGGGGTTAGCCGGCGAGGGGGGTATGGAGTATGTTTGGACGGCCGAGGGGGGTATGGCCGGCCGAGGGGGAGGGGTATACCCCCTTACCCCCCGGCCCATGTATGGGTAACACCCCCTCCATACACAATAATTGTGCCAACGAGACAGCAGAACAAACCCTACATCTAGCCCTACACAAGAATCAATCATTCCTGGGGGAACGCTACAACAATGGAAAGTACCCCCAAGTAAGGGTAACACCCCCTCCATACACAATAATTGTGCCAACGAGACAGCAGGGCGAACCCTACATCTAGCCCTACACAAGAATCAATCATTCCTGGGGGAACGCTACAACAATGGAAAGTACCCCAAGTAAGGGTAACACCCCCTCCATACACAATAATTGTGCCAACGAGACAGCAGGGCGAAGCCTACATCTAGCCCTACACAAGAATCAATCATTCCTGGGGGAATGCTACAACAATGGAAAGTACCCTAAGTAAGGGCAACACCCCCTCCATATTCAATTATTGTTGCAAGGAGACAGCAGGGCGAACCCTACATCTAGCCCTACACAAGAATCAATCATTCCTGGGGGAATGCTACAACAATGGAAAGTACCCCAAGTAAGGGTAACACCCCCTCCATACACAATAATTGTGCCAATGAGACAGCAGGGCGAACCCTACATCTAGCCCTACACAAGAATCAATCATTCCTGGGGGAACGCTACAACAATGGAAAGTACCCCAAGTAAGGGTAACACCCCTCCATATTCAATTATTGTTGCAACGAGACAGCAGGGCGAACCCTACATCTAGCCCTACACAAGAATCAATCATTCCTGGGGGAATGCTACAACAATGGAAAGTACCCCAAGTAAGGGTAACACCCCCTCCATACACAATAATTGTGCCAATGAGACAGCAGGGCGAAGCCTACATCTAGCCCTACACAAGAATCAATCATTCCTGGGGGAACGCTACAACAATGGAAAGTACCCCAAGTAAGGGTAACACCCCCTCCATACACAATAATTGTGCCAATGACACAGCAGGGCGAAGCCTACATCTAGCCCTACACAAGAATCAATCATTCCTGGGGGGAACGCTACAACAATGGAAAGTACCCTAAGTAAGGGTGACACCCCTCCATATTCAATTTATTGTCGAAGGAGACAGCAGGGCGAATCCTACATCTAACCAGCTATGCCAGAACGTTACAACAATCCAAATTTCCCGCCAAAACCTCCCCATGGTGCGGAAGAAATTTTAATAAACAAAACACGCTTACAAAATCCATAGTGAAACAAACAGCGCTCCCGAAAAAAGTGACGCTCCAACCAACTTTGGGGACCCATAACTCTTGAACCTATTAACGGATTCCATCTCACCCCTCACTACCCCGAGCCCCGATTTTTCTGCTTCTAACAAGCTACTAACCAACAAATTCACAAACAAACCCAGGGAACTTCACCGATGGCAATGCGATTATGCAACAAACGCACTCCTACTGCACGCTCCAGGGTATCTATGCAAAAAAAATTCCTACCACAAGAAAGCCTAATGTTGCCCCATCATGACCCTGGGAAACTTTACCTTCCACAACCTACCAGTGTCCCAGAAATTCGCGCTAAGTACCATTCTTTGGAATGGTCCAGCCCCCCCCTCAAAAGTCAAACTTTTTTTTTCAATTGCTAATTACTCAAGGCCAATTAAAGCTATCCACCCCTAACTACCAGTACACATCACCAACCTACCTGCCTCACCACACACCAAACCCAAGCCCTCAACATCCCTGTATTCCAGAGTTATTAAAGATTCAATTTTTAAAAATGTGCGCGGGCCCAAGTCTCACATATAAAGGGGAGCGCGAGCGCGTCGCCCTAGTACGGAGAGGGCGGCCCCAAAAGCTAACCTAACTACGGGGGCCGCCCCAAAAACTAAGAGGGCGAGCGCTGGCGCGCTCCCCTCGATTCGGTCTCGGCACCAAATGAAGAAGTTTATTGCAGGAAAACTCAAACAAACAAAACAATTCGGTCTCGGCACCAAATGAAGAAGTTTATTGCAGGAAAACTCAAACAAACAATGGCAAACAGGTTATACGAGTGAGTGTTATATAATGCGCAACTATTTCATCACATATGTTCAGTATGCTTCAGATTTTAGGTTGACAGCCTAAACTCCTGACTAAGTACAGAGATGTAAGGATGCCAAACCACAAATGGGTTAGCCTACGTAATTATTTATAGATCAAGAGTTAGCACAGAAAAAGACCAGTAAGTGCCTAAGAATACAGTTAAATCACATAATCACACAACATGTACATCGACATCGAGCTTGAGTGACCGGTCTAACTCTGAATTCGTACGTATTTATCCTGGTCGTCGATCGTCTGTTTCTGCGGGTCACCCGAACGATAGAAGCAACCACAGGAGGCATCTGAGCCAGCTGAGCTGGGGTGCCGTCCTCTCTGTCCAGCACTTGACCCAAATTCCACATCTGACCGCGCATCACTCGCATCTGACTCTTGAATAGAATGTGATTGTATGCGGCATCGACCCGAAATAGCGCCTGCAGCTCCTTGCACACCTCGACCACGAACTGTACACTGGTGAATTTGGCCTTTAACTGACGAACTTCCGGCAGAAACGGTTGATCGGCCTTGGGCAAAGCGCTCCAGTAGAAGGGAAACGGACGCAGCCAACTCTCTTGCACCGGGTGTTTGACTGGGAAAGCGAGACCGTTGTCAATCACTGCCACCTGCACTTCCTGGTCGGCCAGTCGCACCAGCCAGTTCTCGTCGCTCCTGTCCGTGTTCCTGATCATGTAATCCAACACTATCATTTGCTGCATCTTCAGCAGAAACTGCCGTTCCTGCTCTGCATTCAGCTCCAGCTCACCGCTCTGCATGCGTCTCGTCCAACTGCCTGCGTCTTCGTAACCTCTCACAAACAATTGCAAACTGCCGATCTGGGTAAGAAACAGCGTTACTGACTGTATGCACCGAGCACCATTTACCTTGGGCGGGAGCCAGTTTCTCTCTCTTCTCGGGTAATTGAATCTGTTGCAGCTGAGCCAGACGAGTTTAGTTGTGGGCACGAGACAGAGGTGAAGCTTCTGGTCGAGTAGACTGGTGGCCGCTTCTGCCAAATAACCGTGGTTGGTCAACAGACACGAGCGACCGAAAAAGCAGGGACTGCAGATTCTCTGGAAGAACTTTGGCCACTTGGGGTTGAGTGGAGCGAACGGCTCTTCGTCTTTGGGCTTGAACACGGCCACTACACGGTCGCCGGATCGGTCGCGCATGAAGTACGTGCCACTAGAGCCTTGCACTGCCAACAAAGGCCCAACGTCTGCACCCACTGCCTCCTCCACCTCGCGCACTTCGCTCTCAAACTGTCTGTCTTTAGGAAAATAATTACGGCCCATACCTCTCTCAGCTATATATCCACCAGCAATAGCCATTCTTTTACGTTCCTTTAACTCGGTGTATACAAAATCAATGTCAATACTATTCACGCTACTCACAGAAAACATACAAACAAAACAATGACTGAAAGCGTTATTCTGAGCGTTTTGTACCAATCCATAGCATGCAGACTACCTTAATCTGAGGTTTTTACCAGTTTGGAGTTTGGTCTCCACCTCTGGAATAGGAATGAAAATCACTAATAATAAATTAGAAAACGTTTTTAAATACAGAGTATCTCAAAAATGACAACAATTCTTTTTGCTACAATTTCCTCAAATTTTGAGCAAATATGAAGCTGAAATGCGGATCATTATGTGCCAAAATAGTGGGAATCCTGAGAAATTCAACAAATAGCTGAAATTAGCCAAGTTCAATACCTATAGCGTTAAAAACAGAAAGTTTTCATGTAGCTGTAATTTCCGCAAATCTTGGTCAAATGACCTGAGATTTGGGGAATACCTGCTAACCTGTCGAGTATTTTGTGCGTTAAAGTTTTATGCTTATACATGTATAATGATCATGTCTTGAGTGAGAAAATGAGGTTTATCCTGAAGAACTGTTTTTCTTATCTACTCACTCAATAAAACAAATGTTCGGATAACGGATATTAGACACTTTTCGACATCCGGGTATGTAGCCGGTCAACCGGCCCAGCTCGGATAGGTTCTGTCTCTGATGGTTGGATTATTGTTGTGTTACTAACAAATAAATAAATAAATAAATAAATAAATAAATAAATAAATAAATAAATAAATAAATAAATAAATAAATAAATAAATAAATAAATAAATAAATAAATAAATAAATAAATAAATAAATAAATATACTCCTTCGCGACTACCGCTAAATTCCCAGTGAATCTTGATTCCCATACAATTCCCAGATTACTCATAGGGAATTTGCTAGGATTCCCGCCCTTTTCATGTGGGCCCCGAATTCTAGCTGATTCCCAAACAGAGGTTGGGAATTCTGCAAATTCGCGACCGCCCAGCTCTTTTAAATTCGCTGATGACTCAGAATTCGCAGTTTTGCCTGGACTCGCTCTGACGCGCTGTCTAAAAAGCGGCGCCAGTAGAACAACTTCTGGACAAACGCCATGGGATATACTGTACAGTACATAGGTTCCTGGCGGCGAGGTAAGCAGCAGAACAACTGTATACTGTATGGGAATTTTGCGCTCAAGGCAATCTTGGGAATTTAACAGTTGAGGGGCTAATGAGTCAGCTGCTAAATTCCCAAGCTCCAATCCAAAACTCCCAACAAATTCGCAGAAAGCGAATTATACGCCACTTTTATTCCAAGGCCTGCGAATCAAGGACATATTTCATCATCATTGATTTTTTGCCTTGGGAATTTATAGGATTCCCAAATCCCAAATTCCCAAATGTACTCCATAGATATGGAGTATGGTCATTTTGGGGGATATAATCTTTATTTTCTCAGGACTGTGTCCATCTCAACGCATAAAATTTTTGACATGGTCCTATTGTTTTGCAAAGCTTCCCAAAATGTCAGGTCTTTAGGAATGCACCGCTGCCGTGAGCTGACGCCCGAAGGCACTGATAAAGACGGGTGCCATCATAATTATAGTCGCGGGGTTATAGGGGTTTGTTTAGCAACTCAAGCCCGATTTTCAGGCAACCCCCCAGCCGGATTCTGAAGGGTTCGTAGGACTCTTCCTGGATGCCCTCACCTCGCCAGTGTTTTATAACCCTAATTTTGGTTTCAGATGCCCTAAGCAGTGAACTGTGGGAACTGAAATTGAAATCTTAAAAGGGTTCCAGAAGGATTGATTACGTACGGTTTTAGAAGCCACCAATATGGTTTCAGAGCCATTATTTAGGGTTACAGAAATGCATTTTTAGATGTATTATAACGCATAAATTTGTTTTTTTGCACGGTTTAAAGCAGAAACAGGGTTTTAATGGGCTTTTTTGCAGTTCAGACCGGATTTTGAGCCGATTTTTAATTCTCAAAACCGTGTTTTGATTTGAGAAGGGTTCTCGCCTTTCGCTCAAACGGCGCAACAATGATATGGATAATAGTAACAATATGAATGAAAGCCTTTTTCCCGGAGTTCTGCTGGTCACACAGACGGAAGCTCTCATCATGGTCAATCAATTAAAGAAGAGGTAAGCGGTATTGGCGGTCAGTGTTTCCTATAGCCTTGCTATGACAAACGTACATAGGTCAACATACAGTGTATCTTAAAATCAGTCATTCAACAAACAAACAAACAAACAAATAAACACATTTAATTTAGTTTGGGTTAATAGGTCAACTAGTGTAATAAAAGTATTCAATAATCATTCTTTCTTTTCCTGTTGATTTCGACCGCGTTTCTTTCGCATAATTTTCTTCTTTGCTTCTTTAGCGCACGTTTCACTGCAACATGAGTAGTAGTTAGCGACTGGGTAATAATCGTCGATGATTTGTCTCTTGCATATGCTGCATTTGAAACAGGTCTCATGAAATTTCCGGTCCCCAAATCTGATCACTTCACCTTCTCGCAGCTCTTTATCGCACACGCTGCACTTGACGTTGGAAATTTTGTCGTGGCAGCTCATACAGTACGTCTTGTTTACACTCTCCAGATTCGACGCTCCAGGCGTTACGATTCTCTTGGCGCATCGACAACATCTCAGACATTCTCTGTGATAGGGATGATGCTTGACGATTACAAAATTGGCGGTTGACTTTATAATGCGACGGCACTCTCGACACCTGAAGCAGCTGAGGTGCCAGACATGGCCGTGGCCGTCCGACCTCATTTCAGCGCCTTGCCAGACCGCTTGAGTGCACTTGGAGCAGTACTTGGTCTCTTGCTTTGCCGCCTTCTGCATCTGTCTCTGCTTCCGATCTTCGTCTCTCCGAGTCTGCAGTTGTCTTCTTTTGTCGCAGGCCCCACAGAACACCGACGCTCCTTCTAGCACTGACGAACCCCTCTGAACCGGACCGTTGCACTTAAAGCATCTGACACATGTCCAATGGTACGTGGCGAATCCCAGCGTCACACACTGATCCGGCTCCTGAATCGGTTGTTTGCACACTCCACATTTGCTGCTCTTCCACTCCTCGTTCGCTGTCTCCACAGTTAAAGTATCATCTGACACCGCAGTGGTCACATTATCATCTTCCGAGCGAGCATCCATACTTCAGTAAATTAGCCACTTCAGAACACTACACTATCAAAGCTATCAGTGAATACAATACATGGAAAACTTTTTGTCAGAATCTATTGTAATGTTCTTTCTCTGAGTTATTTGGAAATCGATGACATTGTTTATCAGTTCTATTTATCCAAGTCCTAGCCGGTGTCAGATGCTTTGCGGATGGTGTCTGCTTAGACTTGGGGGCTGTTAGTTGATGCATTAGCTAACAGGTATTGTATGTACCTTTTAGGCGTTACTGCTGTAGAAGAAGGTATATATTCTGTGTTAGAAGAGGTGTCTGAGAGAGAAGTAGCAGTCAGTGGTTTCGGAGTTGGGTGGGAGGGCGGCGCAATCAGGACGTCCATTTTGGTGTTACTGCAGCCATGTGTCTGGAAACAGGGCGCACAGGGGAGCTCAGAACTCGCATTATGCGCCGATTTATTGCTTCACATAAAATTTTACGACTTTTCTGAAAAGACCGCGCCGCCCGCTCATTGGCTGTCGTGTCGGTGGTTGGCCATTGGTTTTTTGCGCCGGCTACCTGTCTGCCACAGCCCGCCGTCTCCATACCGAATTTCCGATTGCTTTTGCGATGACCGTTTGATGTTTCCGCTGTGTGTGCTAGTGCCGTAGTGTCAACACTCGGTCAGCAGCAGACTGCAGAATACACGAGAAGCATGCTGATTAGAGCAATCCCACGAGCATTTCCTTAATTTACCTTTGATGGCGACGCCACCGAGCTAATGCAACCACTGCGTAAACTGATTAGCGGTGCGTGTGCACGGTCCGAGGTGGTAGTTGGCGGTTGAAGCGGGCGCGCGTCTGTTTAGTGTCGGGCAGTCTGAATGCCTGGGTTTACGATCGGCGGTTATTACGTAGAGAAAGGAGAGATGCCTCATGTTTACGAGCAATTTCGCCCAATTTCAACTGGAGTTGTTTTCGCTACCAATGCCACACGTCGTTGGCTGTTGTTACCTCGAGTGTGCGCGGTCGGCTGCTGCCCACCGTCATGTACCGGCTAGCCGTCCTCAAGACGACCTTCTTCCTGGCGCAGCTCGCAGTGGCCCTGGTAAGTGCACACAAAGCCGCTCTGACAGGCTGTCATCAGTCCATCTCGCCATCCACCTCCCACATTGTGTCCCGGCCGCTATAAATTTGCCGCTCTAACGTAAACTCTCGTGCGCCGCCAAGCCATTTTTGAATTACGGCCGACAAGCCGCGCAGCCAAAACCTTAGCTGTTGAAATGTTGAACTTGCGCCCGCCGCCAACAATGCTCCAACCTGCGCCAACAACTAGCCCCAGCTGGACATCGGTCGAACCGGCTTTTAGGATTGCGAGTAAAAGTACCCTTTTTACTGGGGACACAGCTGTGATTGGCTATCTTTATGTGCAACTTGTTTGGACTCGTCCCACCAACGACATTCACATCACCTGGCTATCTCTCTGTCACACTGCTGCGCCAAGCACTCCTTACTCGTCCGATTCACCTTATCTGCCCGTTGTCTGAATCCCAACCCTCTCCTAACTACAGTCTTGAGTCATCGGTGTTTTTGGTGTTAGGTTTCACCGTGATCCCGTTCCAAATACGGATTAGGGCGGATAGTATAGGTGAGACTGAAGAGAGCAACTATTTTGGAAGTAAAGTACCTTTAGCGTGGAACGCGGAGGCGCCTTTATGACTATGAGTGCAGGCTGTGCCGGGTTTATGGGTTTTTCCGTTCGCATAAATTCTGATTTATACGACAATTAAGACACGTCCTTTAATGCGCGCAGCCGGCCAGCCTCGCCAACTTCAAAGGCAGCGGCCCCTTTGGTTGGGCCGGCATTGCCGCCCGCCAGCATAATGCGCGCAATTTGGCTTTGCGCTCCTCGGGTTTTAAAGCTAATAATTTTCGAATTATCTCCCATAGTAGTTCAAATTTATAGCTGCACTCCAAATTGTTCAAATGAGCAGTCCCCCCACTCTGGCTGTCCACCAGTAATTGCCCCCGTCCAAATGCACCCCATTCTCGGCTGGCAGCCAGCTTTCTCCTCCGCGCCCACAGTTGTTGACTTGACTGTTGCCGACTGACTGTATGCAACTTTTTTGGCTCGCCCGCACCGCTTTGATAGGCCAAGATTTATTAGCATCTGTCAGACGTACATCAGTAGTGCTTGGTTTTGCCATAGATTCTTGGCGCAACCTGTCCGCCTGCAATCTGTAGTAACATTCTGCCACTGTTTCAGAGTACAGACATGGCCTGCACCAATCCAAACCAAACCTTCGATACTCAGTACGAGCGCTGCTGCACCCGATGTCCTCGAGGCCAAGGGGTCTCTCTGCCCTGCAGCGATCTCAACGACACTGTCTGTGACCCCTGCCCTCTTGACACTTACTCTGGAGAAGACAGTCACGTGGCCCACTGTAAGCAGTGCTCAGTGTGTCCGTCGAACGCTCACGTTCTTCATGCCTGCAACAACACCCACAACACCAAGTGCAAATGCAACAGCGGCTTCTACGGCGCCTACATGGCCCGTCAGACTCCCATCTGTCATCGGTGCACGGTCTGTCAGCCCGGAGAGCACATCAAGGACCACGTGTGCAGCCACCTCCGCAACGCTCGCTGTCAGAAGTGTCCCACCGGCTACTTCACCGCTCGGCCTAACCTCAGAAACTGTTCTCCCTGCACCGTTTGTTCCTCCGGCGAGACCGTGGTCAGTCAGTGTCTACCGCATCGTGACACCGTATGTTCAGGTAGTTTTTTTGCTCCATAGTAGCTTTATGATGCCGGTCAAACGGATGACTCATTCAGACACGGCCCTAGTGCGGGACGCCAAGTCTGATGGCAGTCGGTTCGATGGATCGACGCTGATTCCTCTCTACTGCGCACTGTTCGGAGCGCTGTTCGTAGGACTGGTGGTCTATGTGGTTCTGAAAAGATGGAATCTGTGTCCTGCCAAGCC
>JASANB010000931.1:0-23558 GCA_030248155.1 Sabatieria punctata | reverse complement strand
TGCACTACGTTCAGTTACGTATTGCTCGTTGGGGGAAGATCCATTCTATTGTAACCAGCCTGGGCATCTGTGATGGCAACATGGCAGAAGGTTCTTTCCGCTGCGATTGCAACGTCTCCGTTCGCCTTAAAGGCGAATCAGAGTTCGGCACGCGCACTGAGACGAAAAACATCAACTCTTTCCGTTTTATCGAAAAAGCGATTACTGGTGAAATTGAACGCCAGATCGACCTTCTCGAAGATGGCGGCCGAGTAGTGCAGGAAACCCGCCTGTATGATGCAGATAAAGACGAGACTCGCTCAATGCGCTCAAAAGAGGAAGCTAACGACTACCGTTATTTCCCTTGCCCGGATCTGTTACCCATTGTTATCGACGACACCTACATCGACGCAGTCCGAGACTCACTGCCTGAACTCCCTGATGCGCGAAAAGCCCGCTTTATTGAAGAGTACAAACTGAGTGACTACGATGCGATGGTGCTGTCTGGTGATCGTACTCTCGCTGAATACTTCGAAACGGTTGCTAACGCGTCTAAAGATGCAAAGCTGGCTGCAAACTGGGTAATGGGTGAGCTTTCTAAGATGCTCAACCAGAACGACACTATCATTGCTGACAGCCCCGTTTCTGCTGAGCAGTTGGGCGGCCTTCTTGAGCGAATCAAAGACAACACTATCTCTGGCAAAATTGCCAAGCAGGTGTTTGAAGTGATGTGGAAAGAAGGTGGCAGCGCTGATGAAATCATCGAAGCCAAAGGTCTCAAACAAGTAACTGACAGCGGTGCGATTGAAAAGATCGTTGATGATGTTATTGCTAACGGTAACGCTCAGGTAGAACAGTACATTAATGCTGAGCCAGATAAACGAGGCAAAATGATTGGCTTCTTTATGGGTCAGGTTATGAAAGCCTCACAAGGCAAAGCAAACCCTGGACAAGTTCAAGGTGTCCTGAATAAGAAACTGGACGCTCTTTGCTAACCGCGCGGATTTAAAAACCGCGCAATGGCGCGGTTTTTTTGCATTTCGATCTTACTTGATAAGACAGGAAATCAAGATCAATTAATAGGGTATGATTTATTGAATTAAATCTAATCTGAACGATCTAAGAGCCACAAAATAACCAGATGCATTCAAAGTATTGTGCCTTGTGGCGCAGATGAGGAACACATTATGAAAAAAGCGACCTTTGCCGCAGGCTGTTTTTGGGGAATTGAGCTTAAATTTTCGCAACTGCCTGGCGTTGTTAGAACCGAGGTAGGCTATATGGGAGGCAGCACTGATCAACCCAGTTACCAGGATGTATGCCGTGGAGACACATTTCATGCAGAGGTTGTTCAATTAGAGTTTGATGAGCGCTTTTATCGATTATTCAACTTTGTGACACTTTTGGCATATGCATGAATCCAACCATTAAATCCTTGGGGTCTGATATTGGTACACAATACCGTTCAGCCATTTTCTATCATGATGATGAACAGAAAAAACTGGCCGAAGAAAGTAAAGCACAGCTCGATACGAGCTCAGCATTTGCCAATACCATCGTTACTGACTCGTCAAGGCGAAGCCATTTTTTGGAAAGCGGAAGAGTACCACCAAAAAGAAGTGCCGGAAAAACGCGGCATGGGCGCTTGCGGAATCTAGTCAATGGAATTTCATACGACAAAGGCGGAAGAACTATCTGGCCCAGATCTGGGCCGTTTCTATAAACGGAATGGTTACAAAGGGAAAATATCGAAAGCCGACCGCTGTTATTGGCTAAGTAGTGGTTCAACCATTCTTGCAGCAGCAAAAACCTCTCTTCATAAAAAAAACGGGGCTCTAATCCTAAATGGGGTTTGGGTGGATAAACACAAACGCAACCAGAGGTTTGGCCACTCACCTTTTAAACAAAGTTCTGACAAAGAGTCAGCTTGAGACAGGCACTATTTACTGCTTTGCTTATCCAGACGCAGTAAATCTCTATCGTCGTTTAGGCTTTACAGAATGCGATGAACACAACTGCCCGATGAACTTAATTGAGCAGCAAAAGCACTATAAGCCAAGAGGCACAAACAACCCTATTAGCCTTAGCTATCTAGCCGCTCGCACTCTACAAATACACTTTGCTCAACCATTTCATAAGCGTTGCCTGCCCTGCGAGTTGAAATTAATCCTGAATGCTTTGATAGGAATCCAAAGGCAGCAGAACAGGCAATACTAAATTCCCATCCCGACTGCTAACCACAGACATATGCGGCAATCTCTCTGAATAGTCTAGCAGTTGGCCAATATGATCTGCACTAAGCCCCAGATCATCCACAGAGAGAATTAAGGTATGCCGGCAAAGACGCGGTCCGAGCGCTTTACACAAACTATAAAGAAAACCCGGATTATCAACATCCGGGAAAACAACCGGCATCGTGAGCGCATCAAGACCTAGCTGCTCAGGAGGAGCGATGAGTGTGACCGTTGTTATATGTTCACCCAGCTTATGAAGTACTTTGTCAGCGGCGTCGAGTTTACCTGCAATCTCCGCAACGCTGATCGCCTCCATTCCTTCACTCAATAAAATTATCGTATTAACTTCCATGACTACCTATCCATACTGCTCGATACTATTCGGTACTATTCAGTTCTACAGCCAACGCCTGACTCGGCGTTTATACTCCCTGAAACTCTCGCCAAACTTTTGCTCAAGGTAAGCTTCTTCTTTGATGATGACCCATTTATACACTGAAAGCGCAGCAGGAATAGCACTCACAATTACCCAAACGCTTTTTAGATAACAGCAGCAATGATTTATCGGGATAAATGAAAGATAGATGGGATTGCGGGGATATCCGCTGTCCAATTTTGGCGGGCCAAGACACATATAGAGCCTTGGCAACCTGCCACGGCGCTGATCACTACGGGTATTTTTTCTTATAGTCGCAATCCCATCTATCTTTCATTTATCCTGATAACCATTGGGCTGGGTTGTTATCTAAAAAGCGTTTGGGTAATTGTGAGTGTACAAAACTCATCAAACATAAATGGATCATCATCAAAGAAAGCTTACCTTGAGCAAAGACTCTTGGCGAGGTAGGGTATAACGCCGAACAAACGTTGACAGTACCCCGAATGAGCACTGGTATCGGCTGATATGGGTAGGTAGTCGTGGAGTAGCTCCGATAATTTTTTATTGAGTGAGAATGGAGGACTCGGCGTTGCTGGTGACGCCTCCGTACTGTAAACGGGTGAACATACTGGCTGTACGGTCCATCGCTCCTCCACGAGCTTGGCGGTCTTGATCATCACGATGCCGGTATTTTGGATGTTGTGTCCATAGTTTGTGTAGCAGTTGGAATTGCCTTGCCGGCACAATTCTCCGGCTGGAATGAGACAATTTTCGTCTATTGGCCAACTTGTAGACTATTCAGAGATTGCCGTGCACACTCTCTTCTGTGAGTTGCTTACGTCGGGATGAATTTGTATTGCCTGTTCTGCCCAACTGTAGGGTGAGACATGGCTGGAGGACAAAGAGGTCTTGTAGGTGCAACGTAGCTGAGTTGTTTCTGTTTTGTTGCTCAATTATGAATCAAACGACGATAGAGGCCGATATAACGTGCCTGTCGCCAAGTTGAACTTTTAAAGGTGGTTGCGCGTTTGGAACATCCCGCGGAGTAAACATTTTTTGCTGCAAAATATTGTACCGATACCCAATGGCAGCGATCGGAAACTTCCGTCCGACATGGCCATTTCGTTTGCAAAACGGCCCAGATGGGGCCGGAGATGCTCTTCGGCCGCTGCTGTGCGAATTCCGTGATTGCCGTATAGGTGGTACTCGCTTTCCAAAATGTTTCGCCTGTTGTGGAATGACGAGCTCTGCGTATTCGTGATGACAATATCGGACCCTGGCGTTTAATGCATATATAACGTCAAGTAAAGTGTGCTCATCAAGCGCCTCTGCGCGAGCTGATGCTCCACCACGAAGCCGGCTAGCTGCAAGTTTCAGGGCGGTTAAAATTTAAGCTCAGATCGTACATTTGCCGACTTATAGATTACTATTGGTGTTCCTGATATCAGATCGAGAAATGCGCTATTTTTGATTTGCTCAACTTGAAAAAAAGAGGAAAAAAATTTTTCCGGACACCAACGCGCGTGGCGTCGTGGCTCGGCGACAATGTGTTCCTAGAAGCGCGTTACTGTAATGCAATCACCGCTGGCACTTGTTTGAGACCTTTTGGCGTACATCACTTCAAACCTGCTTGGCTACCGAGACCTAATTTGTCTTTGATTCGTAGAAGCTGCTCGAAGAAACGGCTGTGATGTAGTGTCGTTCAGTTGAGCGTACATTGCCAGTTTTGTAGACGTTAGCATGTTCAGCGAATGCAAACCACCAGACCCAGCACCATCATCGCGTACACTCTCGCTGGAACTCGCCTCATCAAGTGTGGACTGCGTATGGGTGAGCAGATCCGGCAAAAATGGCAATTTTGGCGGTCGCTAGCGACCATGTCTAAAACGGAAAAGTTGATGTTTTTCTCTCAGTACTGTGCCGGAGCTCTGATTCTGCAAGACGAACGAAGACGTTACAATCACGGCGGAGAAGAACCTTCTGCCATGTTGCCATCTGAATTGCCGGAGCAATTTTAATAAGAGCTGGATCTTCTTGCTGTTTGCTTCCTCTGCACTGCGCATATCAGGTTCAGAGACGATCTCCAGTAGTGGTGTACCGGCACGGTTCAGGTCAATGCCGGACATGCCAGGGAATTCATCGTGAACTGACTTGCCGGCATCTTCTTCAAGGTGTGCACGAGTAACGCCAATGCGCTTTTCGGTGCCATCTTCCAGCGTAATATCAATATGGCCCACCCCAACAATCGGGTGGAACAGCTGACTTGTCTGGTAGCCCTTTGGTAGGTCCGGATAGAAATAGTTTTTACGGTCAAAAACTGATTTACGTCCGATCTCTGCATCAACGGCAAGACCGAATTTAACTGCCATTCTCAGGGCTTCAACTTCATTGAAGACCGGAAGTGTTCCTGGCAGCGCCAGATCGACCGCGCATGCCTGAGTGTTTGGTTCCGCGCCAAATGCAGTGCTGGCACCGGAAAAGATTTTGGATTTTGTCGCAAGCTGGGCGTGGATTTCCAACCCGATTACCGCTTCCCATTCCATAATGTCTAAACCTCTTAGATGCCTTGTGGTGACTGTGTATGCCAATCAGTTGCCAGTTGGAACTAGTTGGCAACATTCAGCAGTTTTTGTTCAACAAAGTAGTCGCCAATGATCTGAAGACCTGTTGGAAGACCATTAATAACTGTTCCGCAAGGAACTGACATACCTGGAAGACCAGCGAGATTTAGAGAGATCGTAAAGATATCTTCCATAATACATCGCTACTGGATCTGAGGTTTTTTCACCGATTTTGAAGGCTGGGTGCGGTGTCGTTGGCCCCATGATGACATCCACTTCAGAAAGCACTTTGGCATAATCATCGCGGATCAGACGGCGAATCTGCTGAGCTTTGTTGTAGTATGTCATCATAACCGAAACGCCTTCGGAAAGTGCATATGCACCGATCATTATGCGGCGTTTCACTTCAGCGCCAAAGCCTTCACCACGGCTGCGCTTATAGAGGTCTTCCAGGTCAACTGGATTCTCACAGCGGTAGCCATAACGGACGCCATCAAAGCGAGATAGGTTAGATGATGCTTCAGCTGGTGCGATTATGTAATACGCAGGAATCGACAGCGCCGTGTTTGGCAAGCTGACCTCTTTTACCGTCGCGCCAAGTTTTTCAAACTCTTTAATGGCTGCCTGGGTGCGTTCTGCAATCTCGGAGTCGAGATCATCCATAAAGAACTCTTTAGGCAGACCGATTTTTAAACCATCCAGTGGTTTATTGAGATCTGCAGTGTAGTCTGGAACTTCGCGGTCAACAGAGGTGGAATCATTTTTATCGAAACCCGCCATGACATTCAGCATCATTGCAGCATCTTCGGCTGTTTTTGTCATAGGACCGCCCTGGTCCAGTGAGGACGAAGGCGATCATACCGAAACGTGAAACGCGACCATAAGTAGGTTTTTTAGGCCTGTTATGCCGCGTAGTGCTGCCGGTTGGCAGATGGAACCACCCGTATCGGTGCCTGTTGCTGGAGCAAGTTGAGCGGCCACTGCTGCTGCCGAGCCACCTGAAGAACCGCCAGGAACACACTCAGTATCCACTGGGTTTTTGCTACGCCGTAAAGCTGCTCTCGTTGGAGGATCCAATGGCAAACTCATCCATGTTGGTTTTACCCAGCATGACGCCGCCTCCAGCGTTGAACTTTTCTACAACGGTGGCATTGTATGGAGAGATGAAATTATCCAACATTTTGGATGCACAGCTGGTACGAACGCCCTGTGTGCAAAAAATATCTTTATAGAAAAGGGAGGCCTGTGAGGGCACTGGCTGGTACCTGCAGCGATCGCTTCGTGCTGCTGCTTTGCCTGAGTCAGGGCTTGTTCTTCTGTAACGGTGATAAAACTGTTGTATTTGCTGTCTTCAGCTTTGATGCCGTTCAGGTAAGCTTGGGTCAGCTCTACACTACAGAATTCACCCGCTTTAAGCCTAAGAGCCAGGTTCGGCTGAAAATGTTTTATCAAACATGGAATACTTTTCCTTCCAAATCTTCCGGCTTATTGCACGATTACTCGATTGCCTTAGGTACCTGGAACAGGCCTTTTTCAACCTGAGGTGCTACCGCTTGTAGCGCTTCACGATTATTGGCTTCGGTAACTTCATCACTGCGTAAGCGTTGAACGGCATCAAGTGGATGAGCCATAGGTAATACATCAGAGGTATCTACAGCCTCCATCTGAGTCTACCAGATCCAGAATGTTTGAAAGATTTTGCGCGTATTCAGGAGTGTCCTGTTCTTCAATTTGAAGGCGCGCCAGATGGGCTATTTTGTCCACATCAGAGCGATCCAGAGACATAATTTACTCTCGCTGTTTGAGAAGCTTTCCAGGGAAAGCATAAAGGAAAAATTCTAAGAGACGTAAGGTATCACATAGCTACCTTATGAAGAAAACAAGGTGTGCAGAGTTTTGAAAAGTAGGTTTACTGATTTTCGCCTTGCTCAAAAAGCCCTGCCATTATTAGAGTTACGTGTTTCCGGGATATAGCGGCTATCTGCAGATTTCTTGAGACTCCCTTGTACATCTCAAGAAAATTCGTGGTCTTTTTCCAGCGATCTGTCCATTGACCTGGGCACTGCAAATGCGCTGGTTTATGTCCGCGATAAGGATAAACTTCTGGATGAACCTTCTGTTGTAGCAATTCGACAGACAGGAAACCAGAAATCCGTCGCTGCAGTAGGTGCTGATGCTAAACGTATGCTAGGTCGTACGCCTGGTTCCATTACAGCTATCCGCCCGATGAAAGATGGTGTTATCGTTGATTTCCATAACGCCGAATGCTGCCTTACTTCATCTCTAAAGTACATGATACTAATTTCCTGACTCCAAGCCCTCGCGTGTTGGTTTGTGTTCCTTGTAAGTCAACACAAGTTGAGCGCCGTGCAATCAAAGAGTCAGCAATGGGTGCGGGTGCGCGCGAAGTATATTTGATTGATGAGCCCATGGCGGCTGCTATTGGTGCCGGCGCAGTCGATGAAGCAAGTGGATCGATGGTTGATATCGGCGGTGGTACAACCGAGATCGCCGTTATTTCTCTGAATGGTATCGTTTATGCTGATTCCGTTCGTCTCGGTGGTGATCGCTTTGATGAGTACATTGTTACTTATGTGCGTCGTAACTACGGCAGCTTGATTGGTGATTCTACAGCAGAGCGTATCAAGCAAGAGATGGGGTACAACTTATCCATCTTCACTGAAATGCGTGAAATCGATGTTTCGGGTCGTAATCACACGGGTATTCGCGTAAAGCTTTACCCTGAATAACGTTGAAATTCTGGAAGCGCTTCAAGAGCCGCTTTCTGCAATTGTTCAGGCGGTTAAAAGTGCGCTTGAGCAGTGTCCACCTGAACTGGCATCAGATATTGCCGAAAGGGGTATCGTTCTGACCGGTGGCGGTGCTCTGTTTATGTGTTGGTCGCTTAATCAGTGAAAAAGCAGGTTTAGCATAACATCGTTGCTGAAATTCTCGGCATATTATTGCCCATGATGAGTGGTCAGAGCATTAGAATTGCCGATAAGCATGGTTTGAGCTGGTGAGCCATGATTAAGCTATGCTCAGAGGCGCGGATAACAATCAATGTCATGGCGCACCTTCAGTTCAAGAAGTGGGCTATTAAAGACATCTTTAAAACGGCCGTTCTTCGGGTCGTTTTTTTCTTATTCTTATTATTATCGCTTTCCTGTTGATGGCGGCTGACCTTTACTCGGCCCAAAGTTCGGGAGAGGAGCGTGCCTATCTGTCACTTTTGTTTAACACATTTGCAGTGGATTGTGGATGTTTCCAGTCGCATCGTGGGGGATGTCTTCTGATGTGGTGGTCGATCGTAGTTTGCTTGTTAAAGAGAATGCGAAGCTAAAATCAGAAGCGCTCCAACTTGAACGTAAGGTCCAGCAGAATGCTGCCCTAAGGGAAGAGAATACCAGGCTTAGAGCTTTGGTCAGGGGTAGCAAACGTGTTGATGAGCAGGTTTCGCTTGTTGAGCTTATCGGCGTCAACCCGGATCCATTTCAGCATCAGGTGATCATTAATCAGGGTAGTGAAAATGGAGTCCAGTTAGGGCAGCCCATCCTCGATGCCGGCGGGGTAATGGGGCAGGTAACTGAAACGTCTCATTATACCAGTCGGGTAATGTTGATAACTGATGCGCGACATGCGATTCCTGTCGAGATCAATCGTAATGGCTTCCGATCTATTGCTTTAGGTAAGGGGCAACTAGAAGAGTTAGAACTTGACCATGTTCCGGATACGGCCGATGTTCAGAAAGGCTATTTGATTATTACCTCTGGTTTGGGAGGGCGCTTTCCAAGAGGTTACCCTGTTGCGGTTGTGTCCGAGGTTATTCGTGATCCCGGACAACAATTTACAAAAGTTGTGATAACGCCTTCGGCTCTGCTGATAAATCCCGACATCTGCTTCTGGTTGAAATGCCCGGAGGCTGTTCAAGAGCCAGTTGCCATTACCGATGAGGCTTCAGAGTGAATAACGATTCACCAGCTGCCCCAGGTGGCGGTGGTTTTATCATTCTGGGGACATTCCTGATCGGGTTGATGCTTAGCCAGATACCTTTGCCTTACTTTATTGAGTGGGCGCGTCCGGAATGGGTTGCAATGATCCTGATCTATTGGGTGATGGCGCTACCGCATCGAGTGGGTCTGGGAATGGCGTTTTTTTTAGGACTCTTACTTGATGTCATAAAAGGAAGCGTACTGGGTCTAAATGCTTTGTCCCTAACTACTATTGCATTCCTGACGCTGCTGCTTCATCAGCGCTTGAGAATGTTCCCGCTGATTCAGCAAGCCATGATGGTTATGGTTTTGGTGGGTATTAATCAACTCCTCTTTCATTGGATGCAGGCTTTTACAGGTTTCACGGGTGATAGTCTGATCTTCCTGCTTCCATGTCTCGTCAGTGGCATACTTTGGCCTTGGTTGTTTGTTATTCTTCGTGGTGTGCGTCGTTTCTTTCGTATTCGTTGAGGAGAGTATTAATGGATCTAATATTGGCTTCGGCTTCCCCTCGCAGAAAGGAGTTGCTTGCTCAAATAGGCGTCCGCTTTGATGTTAGCCCGGTAGATATTTGTGAAGATGTCCTTTCCGGTGAAAGTCCTGAACATTACGTTCAGAGGCTTGCTTGCGAGAAAGCACTCGAATGCTTTATTCACACTGATAAAACAATACCTGTGCTAGGATCAGATACAACAGTCGTGCTGGATGCTCAAATTATGGGTAAACCTCGTGATAGATCAGAGTCCCTCGAGATGTTAATGGCGCTGTCGGGCAGAACGCATCAAGTGATGACGGCGGTTGCGGTTGTAACAAGTGAACGCACAGACTCTGTAGTTGTCAAAACTGATGTTTGTTTTAAGGAATTATCCAGGGAAGAGTGTGAAAGTTATTGGTGGACAGGAGAGCCTTTAGATAAAGCTGGCTCTTATGGAATACAAGGGATGGGGGCTGTTTTTGTTGAAAGTATAAAAGGCAGTTATTCATCGGTTGTTGGTTTGCCCCTTGCTGAGACTGCGCAACTTCTTACAAGAGTAAATGTACCCATTTGGCAATCGGGTAAGGTTTAAGGAAAAAACATGGGTGAAGAGATACTGATTAACTTTACCCCGATGGAAACGCGGGTTGCGGTAATCGAAAATGGAATGCCGCAGGAAGTGTATGTTGAACGAGTCCACCGTCGGGGTATTGTCGGAAATATTTATCAGGGCAAGGTAGTACGTGTTCTACCGGGGATGCAGGCTGCCTTTGTTGATATTGGGCTTGAACGAGCTGCTTTTATTCATGTGGAAGAAGTGTTACCGCAAAATGCTTCCCATGAAGAAAAAAATAATACATCGATTGCGCAGGTTTTACGTGAAGGGCAGGCATTGCTCGTTCAGGTTACAAAAGATCCTATCGGAACCAAGGGCGCGAGGTTAACGACTCATCTTTCGTTACCTTCTCGTTATCTTGTCTGCATGCTTGGTAATAGTCATGTTGGAGTTTCTCAGCGCATAGAAGATCTGGAAGAGCGTGATCGCTTGCCTGCAATATTGTGCATAGCTTGATTAAGGAAGAGGATGGCGAGCCTGCCGGCTTTATCCTTAGAACAGTGGCCGAAGGGGCTGCTGAAACCGAATTAAAGGCTGACATTCAGTTCCTACGCCGTCTCTGGGCTTCTATCAAAGAGAAGATCTCGACTGCAAAAGCGCCTAGTATTGTCTATGAAGACCTTCCGCTGAATATGCGTGCCCTTCGTGATATGGCGCATTCGGGTTTAGAGAGAATCCGCATAGATTCTCGTGAAACTTTCCAGAAAGCAGAGGCTTTTGTTCGGGATTTAGTACCAGAAGTTACCGATACACTTGAATATTACCCTGGAGAACGCCCAATCTTTGATCTTTTCAATGTGGAAGAAGAGATCCAAAAAGCCTTGGGACGCAAAGTCGAACTGAAGTCTGGAGGTTACCTTATTTTTGATCAGACTGAGGCTATGACAACGGTTGATGTGAATACCGGTGCGTTTGTCGGCCATCGAAATTTAGAGGAGACTATCTTTAAGACTAACCTGGAAGCTGCGACGGCGATAGGTCGTCAGCTAAGGTTAAGAAATCTCGGTGGGATTATAATTCTTGATTTCATTGATATGGAAGATCCAGATCATCAGCGTCAGGTGCTGCGCACCCTGGAAAGGGTGCTGGAACGAGATCATGCCAAATGCAAAGTTATGGGAGTTTCAGATCTGGGGCTTGTCGAGATGACGCGTAAGCGTACCCGAGAGAGTCTGGAACAGGTGCTTTGTGATGTGTGTAGTGAATGTCAGGGGCGAGGGTCAATCAAAACCCCTGAGACTGTCTGTTATGAGATTTTCCGTGAGATCCTGCGTCAACATCGAGCTTATGATACGGATAGTTATCTTGTGCTTGCCGCTCAGCCTGTTGTTGATTATCTGCTTGATGATGCCTCTAATCACGTTGCTGAATTGGAAGCTTTCATCGGAAAAACTATTCGCTTTCAGGTCGAGCCAATGTACAACGCAGAAAGCTTCGATGTGGTTTTACGCTAGGTAGCTAAAGTTGAAACGTCACGCTCATTCCGCATTTTGGTTCTTATACTGGGGGCTGGCTATCCTTGCAGCCCTGTTGGCCGTGTTTTTGGTTTCCGTGCGGCTGATTGTTGATGATTTGTCTGATTATCGACAGGATATTGAAAAACTTCTTTCTGAACAGCTAGGTGCTCGGGTACATATTGCAGAGATCAGTGGTGGCTGGCGAGGGGCTCATCCTGTTGTTAAGCTGCATAGCTTTTCTTTGGATGGGTTAAGCGCTGATTCTGGTTTATCTCTTGCTTTGCTAAACGGAGAGGTTGCTCTTGATCCTCTTGCCTCTGTAAAGCAGCTTGCGCCGATTTTTTCTCAATTTGATCTTTCAGGGCTGACTGTGCGCTATGATCTTGCGAAAGCTGATCAGAAGCAGCCATCCGAGGATGGCGCGCAAGAAAGTGTAGTCGCTCATAAATCCTCCACATCTCAATCTCGGTCAGATGGCTCAGGTCTGCTGGAATTTTTGCTTCTACAAAGTGCAGTAAATATTGATGATACCCAGATCGTTGTCCGCCAGAAAAATGGGGATGAAGTTTCAGTATCTCCAATACATCTAAGTTTGCAGAATGATGGTGTTTTACATCAGTTAAAGATAAATGCTGATCTGGTGGCTAAAACGGGCACTGCGGATATCACTTTTGTAGCGGAAGTAGAGGGTGATCCAAAGCGGAGCGCAACGGACTTCTATCTGAATATATCTGGTTTGAGTGATCAGTTGTTAAATCCTTGGTTATCTTTAGCAGATATTTCGATTGACCATCTTGATGCGGAGCAGGAGATCTGGGGGCAGTCGAAAGCAGGAAAATTAATCTATCTGACGGGCAAAACAGGTATCAAACGATTTAAGTTTGAGGAATATGCGTTTGATGATTTTTCATTGCACACTGCGTTAATTCGTAGAGATTCTGGGTATCAGTTACAGCTTAATGACATAACGGTAGCAGGAGAGCAGCAATTGCTCGAGCTTCCTGGAATTAGCCTTGATTTCCAGCGTTCAGGAATGGCTATCTCTCCAAAACGGTTGATGTTGGATGCTGTTGACCTCGAGCAGATTTCATCTTGGCTTATTGAGCGGCCTTATATTCCCGAAGGTGCCTCGAGCGTAATTAAGACCCTGGCTCCAGTGGGTACTGTGGAGAATATAAAAGTTGACTGGCTATCCGGGGCTGAGTTAGCCGACTTTTCCTTAAATGCAGATTTGAAAACGGTAGGCATTAATGCCTGGGATGATGTTCCTGAGTTAAAAGGGATAGATGGTTTTCTGAATGCTGATATGCATGGTGGGGCGATTCATCTTACCAGTGATCAGTTTTCAATGATGTATCCCACTTTGTTTGATTATCGATGGGATTATAGCTACGCCAATGGCGTTATTGGTTGGCGACTTGATGAGAAGGGGTCGTTGTTGCCTCGCAATTGCTGAATCTTAAAAATGAATCATTGGCTGCTGCCGGGCGTTTCAGTATCTACCTACCCTACGATCGAGATGAACAACCATTGCTCAACTTGCAGATTGGTATGCAGCAGGGGGATGGGTTACAAGCGAAATATTATATACCTCCTAAAGAAGTTGGCCAGGAAACCTATAATTGGCTAGTTGGTGCCATTAAAGCGGGCCATATTAAGCAGGCAGGTTTCGTTCTTAATGGGGTAACGCGGGCAAGGCTGGATGATTATCAGATGCCGGTTGTGCAAATGTTCTTCGATGTCGCTGATGCTGAATTTGAGTACCAACCGGGCTGGCAGGGTATTCAAGGTTCTGAGACCTTTGTTTTTTTTCGCGACGGAGAATTAGTTGCTGAAGCTAAAGGTGGTTCGATTTATGACTCTGCTATAGGAAGTGCCTGGGTCCATTTGCCGAATTCAATAGATAAACTCTTTATCGCCGGTAATGTGTCGGGGCAGGCGCTTGATCTTCAGAAGCTGCTCACGGAAACCCCTCTTAAGGAAGAAGTAGGTGATGATCTAGCCTCTTGGCAGATGCGTGGGCAGGCCAAAACCCTCATCGATATCGAATTACCTTTAGTTGCTAAAAAGACCCCTAAGGTGCAGGTTATCACTGATATTCGCGGAGGAGGTTTTACATCAAAAGAAGACAAGATCGATTTCACCGATATACAGGGGCGGGTAATTTATGACTCGTTAAAAGGGCTGTCATCTAAAAAGTTATCAGCAACGCTCTTTAATCAACCGGTAGTTTCTTCCATAAGAACCTCAAAACAGAAGACGCAAGTTAATATCAGCGGCAAAGTAGAAGCTGATTTTATGCGTCGGTGGCTGGATCTTGAGTTATTAAAAATAGCAGATGGCACTCTGACATATTCTGCTCGGCTGGATATGTGCCCAGGCAAAACATGTAATCAGTTAGTGATTAATTCTGATCTTCAAGGGTTAGGGTTGAATGCAGTAGCGGGCCTGAGTAAATCCGCTGGCGAAAAAATGCCCTTAACTGTAGTGAGCGATTTGGGCAGACAGTATGGCGATGGAAGAAGTGCTGTTCGCTTAAATTTGAATGATCAGTTACGTGGGATCATCGTTAATCGCGGTCAGGATGTTGATCGAGCGCGTTTCACACTGGGGGGCGAACGTCCTGAGGTGCCTGAAAAGGCAGGTATATGGATTGATGGGGCTGTAAATGAACTTGAGTATGATGAGCTTTCGGCATTTCTAACGGGATCTGGCCTGATTGCAGAACCCGACAGTAATGCAGCTGAGCAATCTGATAATAGTGAAGCACTTTTTAAACAGGTTTCATTGTCAGTAGGTAGGTTTAACTTTGAGGACAATCAGTTAGAAAACTTATGGGTTGATTTTAGTCCTCAAAAGCAGGGCTGGTTGTTGGCCTTAGATAGTAAACAAGTGGCTGGCACCGTTTTGCTCCCTTTCGAAGACAAACCTTATCAGGTGAAGTTACGGCATTTAAATTATCAAAGTGCCGATGAAACTGCAGGCTCTCAAGCAGAGCAGGCAACAGATTATCAAATGGATATGTCTGATATTCCTGCTATTGATTTCACGATCGAAGAAGTTGTTGCAAATAAAAAGCCCATGGGGCGTTGGAGTTTTGCGCTGAGGCCCTCTGAGCAGGGTGCGCAAGTAGAAAATATTAAAGCTGACCTGTTGGGTTCAACGGTAGATGGTCAGATCCGCTGGGATAAAGGCAGCTCAGAAGTTACAGATCTCACCGTGAAATTAACCAGTAGTGATTTCGGTAAAGTATTAAAGGCTTGGGGCTATGAAGATGCAATCGAGACTAAATCTTTAGATGCATACCTTCAGCTATCTTGGCTCGGGGCTCCTTGGTCCTTCTCGGTTGCTAAGGCAGATGGCGAGTTACAGTTTACGGCAAAGCAAGGTCGTTTATTAGATGTGGGAAATTCAGGCAATTTCTTACGCGTATTTGGCATTCTCAATTTGCAATCTTTGGGTCGCCGTTTGCGTTTAGACTTCTCGGATCTGCTTGAAAGCGGCGTCGCATTTGATGAGATGAAGGCTAGCTATAAGATATTACAAGGTGTCGCTCAAACGTCTGAACCGTTCGTTATGACCGGACCTTCAGCTAACCTAGCCATGCAAGGAAGTTTGAACCTTGTTAATGAGACCGTGGATAAGGATATTGAGGTCGCTTTACCAGTTACTGGAAATATCCCCTTAGTCAGTGTTTTATTGGGTGCTCCGCAGGTAGCGGGGGCAGTCTTTCTTTTCGATAAGATAATTGGTGACCCTTTAGCCAAATTTACGACAGTTAAATATCATATGTCGGGTGATTGGGGAGACCCTCAAATCGATATAGAAAAGGATGCAAAAAAAGAGGAGCCTCCAGTAACTGAGGTGGATTCCTAATGGCACGTGTTGCTGCGGTCCAAATGTGCTCAGGCCAAGATTTGAATGCCAACTTAGCTCAGTTGGATGGCTTGATTGAGCAGGCTGTAGCATCCAATGCTGAATTACTTTTGCTGCCTGAAAACTTTGCTTTATTGGATTCTCAGGCCTTAATCGAATTGGCTTTTGAAGAAAGCCGCTCTCCCAGTGTTTTGAACAGGCTGAAGCAGATAGCGCATGAAAAAGGGATATGGCTGATAGCTGGAAGCTTTCCCTGGTTGTCTGATTCCCATCAAAATGGCAATACAAAAGTCTTTTCTCGTAGCCTGGTAATAAACCCTCAAGGTGAGTTGAAGGGGCATTACGACAAAGTACACCTTTTTGATGTGGATGTTGAAGATAAGCACGCTGCTTACCGTGAATCAGATTACATCACCCCTGGTAAAGAGTTAGTTGTTGAGCAAACTTCTGTTGGCTGTTTTGGCCTCTCTATCTGCTATGACCTGCGTTTTCCTGAGCACTATCAGAGGCTAGCGGATATGGGGGCAAATATTATGTTGGTACCTTCAGCTTTTACCGCTGTCACAGGGGAGGCGCATTGGGAGGTTTTGCTACGTGCCAGGGCGATAGAGACCCAAAGCTATGTCATTGCGGCTAATCAGGCGGGTAAGCATACAGCTAGTAGGTCAAGCTGGGGGCACTCGATGATCGTGGATCCTTGGGGGAAAGTGCTTGCGGAATGTCATAATGACGGGCCAGGTTTGGCGGTTGCGGACATAGATTTGCAGGAGGTTCGTAACAGGCGTAAAGCGATGCCTGTTACGTTACATCGAGCTAAAGCAGGGTTTTAAACATCGGCTACATCGCGCAGATATTTAAATAGCTTACGCGCTGATGCCGGTGGCTTCTCGAGCTTAAGTTCTTTTTGCGCATTCCTGATGAGCTGCCTCAAGTGTTGCACATCTGCAGTAGGGTTCTCGGAAACATATTCTTGTAGTGCGCTATTTCCTTCGTTTATCAAACGGTCACGCCAAAGCTCCAGCTTGTGGAAAACTTGTGTATGCGCCTGATGGCCAGCTTCAAACAGGCCGATAGCGTGTTCAATTTCATCGGCGTCTTCGGTGCGCATTATTTTGCCAATGAACTGAAGATGGCGTTTCTGCGCTCCATTTGCTTTGATGCGATGAAATTCATCGATAGCACTGCGTAGCTTATCGCTGAGGTCAAGTTTGTTGAGTTGTTCCTGATTGAGCTTAGTAAGGCGGGCGCCAAGCTCCTGCAAGGCGTGCATCTGCCGCTTTACCTCGGTCTTGCTAAGCCATTCTTCTTCACCGTCGTGGTTGGATTGAATATCAAAGTCTTCGTTATTGCTCATGGTATATCTCAGGCGTAAAAGATGGTGGCAAGGCCAAGAAAGGCAAAAAAGCCAACTACATCGGTAATTGTCGTTAAAAGTACACTGCCGGCTAGAGCAGGATCTATCCCCATTGCTTTGAGGCTGATGGGGAGTAGGGTACCAGCGATGGCACCGGCTACCAGATTGATTACAATAGCCAGAGCGATAATGATGCCAATATTGTAGTCCTGGAACCATATTGTAGCTACAACAGCGATAACTACGGCCCAGAGAATGCCGTTAAGCGCACCGACCACCATTTCTCTGTTAAGAAGCCAGCCTGCATTGGATTTCTCTACATGTCCTAAAGCTTGGCCGCGTATAACCAGAGTCAGTGTCTGAGAACCTGCTATGCCCCCCATCGAGGCAACGATAGGCATAAGTACGGCTAGTGCTACAACCTTTTCAATCGTGTCTTCAAAAAGGCCAATAACAGCAGATGCAATAAAGGCGGTTAATAAATTGATACCCAGCCATACAGCGCGCCTGCGAGTTGTTTTCATGACGGGCGCAAAGGTGTCTTCATCTTCATCAAGGCCCGCCATGCTCATTAATGAGTGATCGGCATCTTCACGGATAACATCAACAACATCATCGATTGTAATACGGCCTAATAGTTTTCCATCATCGTCAACAACCGGAGCAGATACAAGGTCATGCTCCTCAAAGAGGATGGCTACTTGATCGTCAGGCATGCTTGCATTGATTGGATCAATATCGGTAACCATGATCTCACGAATAGTGATGGCTGGGTCAGAAACCAGTAGTTTGGTTAGCGGTAGAAGCCCTATATAGGAATCCTTACGGCTGACTACGATCAGGCTGTCAGTCATTTCGGGGATTTCGTCATGTCGGCGAATGTAACGTAGGGTGGTTTCAACGCTGATATCAGGTCGGATAGTCGTTGTATCCGTATTCATCAGGCCGCCTGCAGTATCTTCAGGATAAGAAAGTAACTGCTCAACTCTGCGGCGATTCTGCTTATCCATAATCCGCAGGGTTTCTTTCATGACGCGATTAGGCAACTGCTGGAGCAGATCTACCATGTCATCGGAGTCGAGGGATTCGGTGAGTGCCAAAACCTCTTCAGAATTCATACGGCTTAAGATATCTGCTTGGATATCATCCGCTAAGTGCTGAAGCACTTCAGGTTCTAATTCTTGTGAAACCAGATTCCAGAGTATCTGCCTTTCTTTTGGCGGAGATTTCTCAATGAGGCGTGCGACCTCAGTTGGGCGAAGAGTGTGATTGAGTGTGAAACGAATCTGGCGAAACTCACCGCTATCAAGCGCTTCATTGAGTTTATCCAGTTGAGTTTTTGATTCAGTTTGCACCATTGGAAGTCGCCGCTGTAAGCACTTTTTAGCTTTAGAGATAAAGCATAAAGATTTATCGGCGAATTATAACGGATTGTATGTGCTGCGATAACCCGATGATCGGTAATAAATTACCTATTCGTCTTCGTCGAATCGGTTATTGATAAGTGTTTCAATGGCCACAATCGCGTCTTCTTCATCTGAGCCACTGGTTTTGATCGTGAGGGTTGTTCCCTTGGCGGCAGCTAACATCATGACTGACATGATGCTTTTGCCATCGACCTCTCTCCCTTCCTTTTCAAGGATGATATCGGAAGAGAAGCGCGAAGTTACGCCTATAAGCTTTGCAGCGGCACGGGCATGCAAACCAAGTTTATTAATGATAAGAAGATCTTTTTGCTGCATGGCGATTAAGTCAGTTCTCTATGGCGGACATGAACATTATCCATAAGCTGAGAGAAATGAGAAGTCAGTTGCTCACAGATATAGACGGAGCGGTGTTGCCCTCCTGTACAACCGATACCAATAGTTATATAGCTTCGATTGTTTTTTGCGAATCGAGGCAACCACTTTTCTAGAAATTCAGTGATTTCGCTTATCATTTCTGAAACTTCAGGTTCGTTGCCAAGAAACTCCTGAACGGGTTTCTGCTGTCCAGTATATTGCCGTAGCTCGGGAATCCAGTGCGGGTTCGGTAGTACCCTGACATCAAACACGAAATCAACATCAAGAGGAACACCATGTTTAAAGCCAAATGATTCGAATTGAACAGAAAGAATTTGTTCTTTCCGTTTCGCGACACGTAGCTTAACAGTGTCTCTTAAGTCATAGAGAGAGAGGCGGGTCGTATCAATTCGAATATCGGCCAGGCTCGCAATTGGCTCAAGTAATTCGGCTTCCGACTGAATAGATTGCTGAAGATTCTTTGTCTCGTTAGAAAGAGGGTGTTTTCTGCGTGTAGAACTGTAGCGCTTAAGTAAGGTTGCTTCAGATGAGTCCAAATAAATGACTTCATACTCAGCCCAACGCTCAGCTCGAAGTTGCTCAAGGATCTGAGGGAATTTGGACAGATTGCTGAGTAAGTTACGTGCATCAATGCTGACAGCAATTTTATCGGGGTGGCTTGGTTCGCTAATCATCTGCTGAACCAAATCAGGGAGTAGTAATGCTGGCAGGTTGTCTATGCAGTAAAAGCCAATGTCCTCTAGTGCTTGAAGTGCTGTACTTTTGCCAGAGCCCGAGCGACCGCTAATTACAACCAGTTTCATTAGCTATCCCTTTAAGTACTTAATCGGGTTATCGCATTGAAAAGTGTATTACAGTCAGGCGCTTCCCTTAATTCGTTTCGCACTGCTTCCTGGCTAAATAGCTCAGCGATGGAGGCAAGTGTTTGGAGGTGTTCTGAGCATGCATCTTCAGGAACGACAAGGACGAAAAGCAGATCTACAGGCTGATTATCGATAGCATCAAAATCGATAGGAGAGATCAGTTTGACTAAATAGCCCTTGGCGTCAGTGCACTCAGATAAGCGGCAATGTGGAACTGCTACACCACCACCTATTCCAGTGCTGCCAAGTTTTTCTCGGCCATGGAGACCATTGAAAAGGCAAGAGGCATCCAAATCAGGGTTCTGTTCAGAAATGATTTCTGAAACCTTTTCTAGAATTCGTTTTTTACTGCTGCCCTCAATACCACATAGCGTGGTAGAGGGCGTTAAGTTCGTGAACCAACATAGTGGGCAGAAACTTTAGACCTATTTGTGATTTTTCATTTTTTTCTTTGTGCTTAATCACCTGACGATCCAATTTGTCAGTTAAACCATCAATGGCTGCGTACATATCTTCGTGCTCATGCGTGGCAAAAATTTGAGCACCCGAAACATGCATTTCTGCTTCGGCTTTCTGGCGTTGTTTTTCTACGCTTAGAGTAACCTGAACGTTTGTAATATTGTCAAAATGACGTTCGATTTTCTGCATCTTTTCAAGAACATAGTTCTGCATTGAATCCGTCAGATCTACATGGTGTCCAGTGATATTAATCTGCATAGGTATCTCCTACTCTACTTGCGATTGGCAATGACAAGGCCAAGGCCATTTTATTATCGGTATATTAAACCAGACGCTTTCGTTCATTAGAAGGCGGTATTCCCATTGCCTCTCTATATTTTGCAATTGTCCGTCTGGCAACTTTAAAACCTTGTTCATCGAGAAATTGAGCGATTTTATTATCGCTCAAAGGTTTAGCTGTGTTTTCAGCGGCAACCATCTTTTTGATTAATGCTCGGATTGCAGTTGAAGACGCTGCGCCTCCCGTTGCTGTGCTAACGTGACTTGAGAAGAAGTATTTAAGCTCAAAAATACCTCGGGGAGTATGCATGAATTTTTGGGTTGTAACTCGAGAAATGGTTGATTCGTGCATATCTACCGCTTCGGCAATATCATGCAAAACCATAGGTTTCATCCCTTCTTCGCCGTGATCCAAAAAGCCCGCTTGGCGTTTTACAATCTCGTTGGAAACTTTTAGCAACGTTTCATTTCGGCTCTGAAGGCTTTTGATAAACCAGCGAGCTTCTTGAAGGTGGTTTTTCAAATAGGTGTTATCTGAACTGTTATCTGCACGTTTAACTAAACCCGCATAGCCTGAATTGATGCGCAGTTTAGGCGCAACTTCAGGGTTTAGGTTTACGGTCCATTCACCTCGTTGTTTCGTAACGATGACATCCGGAATAACATATTCAGCCGCTGTGCTACTAATGGCAGCACCGGGTCTTGGGTTGAGGCTTTGGATCAGCTGAATGACCTGTTGCAACTCTGCTTCTTTTAGGCGAGTTTTTCTCATTAATTGGCGGTAGTCATGGGTGCCAAGTAATTTTATGTACTGCTCAGAGATCTTGATCGCTTCTTTTACCCAGGGCGTATCAGCTGGTTGTTGTTTCATCTGAATGATCAGGCATTCATTAGGTCTCACATGCAGCACCTGGAGGATCAAATTGCTGTATACGATGTAAGACCGCTTCAATCTCATCAAGTTCGGCTTCTTCTTGTTCTGACGGTTTTGTTTGGAATTGCTCATGTAGCTCTTCCATGGTAACTGTCAGGTAACCACCCGGATTGATGCCATCGATTATGTTTGTTGCAATCAGGCGATCAAGATCTGCTCATCGAAGTGAGATTGAGCTGCCAATGCAGGTGATCTTGTAGTGTCTCTTCTGCAGTATCATTTGATTCAAATGAATCGAAATCTTCTTTACTGGCCGCTGGCGTGGAAGATTGGAAGGTGTCCTCCCAATTACTATCGGTTGATAGCTCTTCTGGAATGCTCTCGTTCCAGTTGTCTTCTACTGCCGGAGTATCTTCGAATTCAGGTTCTGAAGCCGTCTGGGCGGTTTCCGGTTCAAGGGTTTCTTTGGCTTCGATTGAATTATCTGTATCACTATTGTCGGGAGTAACATCATCCTCATTTACATCAAGCATTGGATTGCTTTCAAGTGCTTCTTGGATTTCTTGCTGGAGATCAAGCGTTGACAATTGCAGTAGGCGAATGGCCTGCTGCAATTGCGGGGTCATGGTGAGCTGTTGCCCAATTTTGAGATGAAGCGCTTGTTTCATAATATAAGAGGAATGCTCCGGTCTATGCCTTATTCTGTGCTTAGTATATGCCTAAAGTGAAAATTGATCGCCAAGATAGGCGTTTTTCACTGCGTCATTGGCTAAAATTTCCTCGGGACTGCCTGTCGCGAGAATGGTTCCTTCACTAACAATATAAGCTCGTTCACAAATATCCAGAGTCTCACGAACATTGTGGTCGGTTATTAGGATGCTTCCTCCTCTGGACTGAAGGTGACGTACCGTCTGCTTTATGTCATTGACCGAGATAGGATTCAACGCCGGCAAAGGGTTCGTCGAGAAGTACAAAGTCAGGTTCAGTAGCGAGAGCTCTGGCAATCTCTACGCGTCTCCTTTCACCACCTGAAAGGCTCATCCCGAGGCTGTCCCGGATATGAGTGATATGGAACTCTTCTAATAGTTCCTGCATTTTTTTGTTGGCTGTTGCTTTATCAAGGTCCGTCCGGTTTTCAAGAATGGCCAGTAAATTGTCTTTAACTGACATTTTTCTGAAGATGGAGGCTTCTTGGGGTAGATAGCCAATGCCTTTTCGGGCTCGGCCGTGCATAGGCAGCTCTGTGATATCGCAATCAGCGATGCTAACCTTGCCTCTGTCTGCCTGAACCAAGCCAACAATCATATAGAAGCATGTCGTTTTGCCAGCTCCGTTGGGGCCCAGTAATCCAACAATCTCGCCACGGTCAATAGAGAGTGATACATCTTTAACAACTTCACGGCCTTTGTAGCGCTTGGCCAGGTTCAGAGCTTCTAATTGGCTCATTGACTCGTATTGCCCTTTTTCTTGGGTTGTATAACCATGTTTACGCGGCCCTTAGATTCCCCAGGATCGCCTTTGTTTGTGCCAAAAGCATCGACAATAGAGCGGTCAAGATCGTAAATGATCTTCTCGCCCGTGAAGGTATCTTTGGCTTGCACGACTTTGGCTTGTTTAGTGATTGTCAGCTTTTGGTCATGAACTCATTATAGACCATATGCAATCCCCAGGCATCAGAAAAAGCACCATTAATTTCTGGTTGTTGGCGGAAATGAGCAGGTGCACCTTTGGCAATGAGTTTGTCGACGCCTTCATCTCCACGATACATATCTACATAATCTGCTTCGATTAATAGAGAGCCTTGGGTAATAACAACCTTGCCTTTATAGGTAGTAATGCCCGTTTTGTCGTTGATGCTCGCAGTATCGGCAGTGATATGGATTGGTTTTTCCTGATCGTCGGGAAGCGCATGTAGTATTGGGCTTGTTAAAGTAAGTAGCAGAGCAAGCCCTTTCAAAATCTTATTTCGCATTGTTATGGGTCCCTTTTACCCGGGAATGCAAGTTGAGAATCTGGTCATTAAAATCGATATCCATACCAGTACCTTGCATCAGACTATTGGCAGATTCAATAGTAACGGGTTGGTCTGTTTCCGCAATGTTTTGCTTGTGAAATACCGAGAGTTTTCCGTACGCATGATCGTCTCGTTGGGTTGACCTTTGTTGCTGTAAATTTCAATATCGCCAACGAAGTCGGTTTTGCTGTTGTCGTCGAGAACAACGCCTTTAGCTGCAGTGAGCAAGGATATGTTGCCGTTTTTTTGAAACTGAGTGCTTATTGGAGCGTCAAGGAAGTTTGCTTCCTTGTGAGGCTTGTGTTCAAGTTTTTTTGTTTCTACCTTGCGGATTAGCTGACCAT